>JARQAD010000004.1:41988666-42158666 GCA_029955455.1 Quercus agrifolia | reverse complement strand
AGTGATAGCAGTGATAGTGTGGGAAGTGATGGTGAGGGAAGTGGCCTAGAAGATGATGTAGAATTGAACCATGGTGTTAGGGACTTTGTTGAAGATAGTAGTGACAGTTGGGATGGTAAGGATGATGTTGAAGTTAATGAACCAGGCCAAATGGGTGCTGGTGTAATGAACTCTGATTATAAGAGTGGGGAATTGCACAGTCTTGTGGAATCATCATCTGATGATGAGCTTGGATATGATAGTGATGATAAGTCTAAGGATGATAACAGGATACATGTGGGAGATGAAAGGGAACAAAAAAAAAGAGCAAGTAAGGAAATTCCCTTTATTTAAGCCAGTGGCTAAGGTTGAGCATATTTATTTTGAGAAAGATATGTTGTTTACTACACCTAAGTAATTAAAGGAAGCTATAACAGATTATGCAGTTTTTGGTGGATGGGGGATCAGATTTGTTAAAAATGATCTGCAAAGGATAAGAGCTGTTTGCCAAGAAGGGTGCAAGTTTGTTGCCTATCTAACAAAGGTGCCAAGGGAGAGGAGCTACCAACTAAGGACATTGAAATTGGAACACACCTGCTTTAGAAGTTATAAGAATCCTAGGTGTACTTCATCATACATTGGGAAGAAGTTGATGAAGAAGGTAAAAAAACAGTCTAATATCAAACTGAAAGACATTCAAGAAGTTGTCCATGACAAGTATACCCTAAACATAAGTGTAGGAAAAGCATGTAGGGCTAGGGATAAGGCTTGAGAATATGTTGATGGGGCTTATACACAACAGTACAACCAGCTGTGGGAGTACTGTGAGGAATTAAGGAAGGCTAGTCCTGGTAGTGCCATACTTATGAAGGTACATACCTTCCATGATGGTGATTTAGCAGCTGAGATGGATTTGGTGTGTGGGGTGCCTTATTTTGAGAGGCTATACATATGTTTGGAGGGTTGCAAGAAGGGGGTTTTGGTTGGATGCAAGCCATTCATTGGTTTGAATGCCTGCCATTTGAAGAATAAGTCATGGAGACAATTGATTACTACAGTATGTAGAGATCCTAATGAAGAGTATTTCCCACTTGCATATGCAGTGGTAGAGGTTGAAACCAAGGACTCTTAGACTTGGTTCATCAATCTATTACTTGCAGACACAGGTCAAAATAGGAGATGGGTGTTTACGTTAGACCAGCAGAAGGTGTGTAATTTATTCTCTATTTAGTTGTTTTTTTCTTCATTTACTCATTATATCTATCTTTAAGACATATTTTCCTTTGATATTGTTTGTGACAGGGGTTGGACTTTCATTGATAACTGGCCACAGTATGAACATAGGATTTGTTGCAAGCACCTCTACAACAACTTCAAGAAGAACCATCCTGGTGTTCTGATCAGAGAACTATTTTAGAGGGCAGCCAAGGCAACTTATAAAGAAGAGTTTGATAAGGTGATGGATAAGCTGAAGGACATTAATGCTAGTGCACACAGTTGGTTGGATGCTCATTCAACAACAAAATGGGCCAAACACATGTTTAGTGAGGATGCTTTGACCGACATTATAGTAAACAATATGTGTAAGAGTTTCAACAATAGGATTTTTAAATTCAGGTCTAAGCATATAATTAGCATGGTTTGAGTCTTTGTGATCACCTACAGTTAATTAGGTTCATTGTTTGGTACATTTTTTAGCAGGTTTTGCAATTAATATCTAATGTTTCATTGTACTTGAATGTTCAAATAATGTATAAAACACCTTGAACGTTTAGACCCCAATTTACAAATTACCAATTCAAGCTTATTATTAAACAATATATGTGCGGAACATGAACATAGGCTAAAATAGAATTGATAAAACAATCTAAACCAAATAAAATCACATCCACAGCAGAAATTAAATGGTAAAGATTAAGGGAAGAGAGATGCAAACACAAGGACAATACAATGATGTGTTATTAAAAAGGAAACCGAAACCCTCGGCGTAAAACCTCTTCATCGCCTTTCAAGCAGTCAATAATCCACTAAAGAATGAAGTTGAGATATATGAATAGCAGAAGACACTCTAAGCCTAATCTACCCAATGTACCTAAGCCCTTCAAGCTTCTTGCTCCAACGAGGTTGCGCTAAACTTTTGTCTTCTTTAGCTTACCGGATTCCGCTATAACTCATAGTATCAACCAATATTAATTGATCCCTTCCTAACTGTTTCCTAAGCACCAAATAGCCTTTCCACAGATATGAGTATGGTGAGAAAATGTTTTAACTAATGTACCTCTCAATGATGTAACAATGAAAATGGTGAGAGTTGAGGAATTTGAAGAGTCACTATGTAAAGATTGTGGATGAGTCAATCTTATTTTTCTCTCTCAAAATTCTCTCTAGAAACTCTCTACATTTCGTGTATAAGGGGTATTTATATTAGTGTGAGAATGGAATGTGAAGAGTCAGTTTTTTCAAATAGAGCTAGCTGGCGACTTGGCCTTGCAACTTGACTGAGTTGCGAGTTCAAGCCGCGAGCTAACTGAATGGCCAGTTTGGACTTTTTGTCCTGCAGTGCCACAATTGGCATGACGGTTCAGCTTCTCTGCATGCTTCACTCGTGTGCATCCTTTGGCGACTTGTCAGTCGCGAGCCACCTACGAGATCTAGTCACGAGTCCCTACTTCAGTGCACAGTCTTGAGCATTTCTTCATACTCTCTCACATACTACCCTTACATGATTCCCTCATAAATACAGGGTTTCTAAGTGCTGAATTACAAGTAAATTGGCAGGGAATAAAGCCAACAAAATAGTTGATTAAATTCAACTTTACAGTACTTGTATGTGCTTGCAGCTTGAGTGTATCAGGTTATATCTCATGACTAGGTTTCAAGACAACAGAAAGAAGATTCTGAGAGTAGAGTCAGATATTTGTGCCAAGGTTCTGAAGAGATTGCACAAGGAAAAATTGGCAGCCAATAGGTGGTTAGCTTGTTGGGAAGGGTAGACCTAGTTTGAAGTAAAAAAATGGTTTGCAAAGTTTCACTATTGACTTGGCCACAACACACTGCAGTTGTAGGAAGTGGGATATAAGTGGCATACCCTGTGCTCATGCAATCACCTACATATTTTTCAACAGACAAGATGTTGAGCAGTATATTCACCCATGTTACCATGTTTCTACATACAAGGACTTCTATGAATCAATCATAACACCAATCAATGGACAGAATATGTAGAGACCTAGTGGTGTGACCCTAGTTTAGCCTTTCATCAAAAGAAGACCACCTAGCAGACCTAAGAAGAAGAGAGCAAGGGAACCTAATGAGCCAACAAGGAGAGCTGGCATCTCTAAGCAATGCAAGATCTGTGGTAAGTTAGAGCATAATAGAAGAAGTTGCAAGGGTGAGATTGGAGGGAACTCCTCACTGCCAAGCACCACAAACAAAACCAATGCATCTAATAAGGTAATATATGGACATGTGTGTGAAATACAATTGTAGATGAGTTTGTCTCTCTAGCTGATTGGTTTCTCACCCAACCTTGGTTTATTTTACTTTACATATGTGCTTTTCCATGACTCTCATTGGCCATTGCATGCCCTGAGACTTGTTCATAACACATATGCTTGCTAGAGAATGGCTTGCTTTGCTAGCAATTTCTTAAAAAAGATTTTTCTAATCCTATGAAAACACATAGCATTAATCCAACTATTAGTTGCTTTTCAAGTACATCTAATAATGTGTGTGAATTTCTTGTTTGTAGGCCAACATGCATAGCTTCAACTCCACTCCAAGGGAACCACCTCAGTCCAACATGCATAGCCCATCCATTCCAAGTGCACCATACCAATCCAGCATGCCCAGCTTCAGGCCAGGTGCACCACCTCAGTCCAGCATGCAAAGCCAAGCCACTCCAAGTGCACCATACCAGTCTAGCAAGCCCAGCTTCAGGCCAAATGCACCATCTCAGGCCAAGACAAGCTCAACCACTCAATTTGCACCATCTCAAACTAGGATGCACCAGTCCAGTCCAAATGTAACACCTCATGCCAAGACCAAAAGCACATTCATCCACTCATATACACAGCAGCACAGCTCCATTCAAGCTACACCACACCAGTCAAGCAACACCACATAGAATCTAGGTGCACATCAGAACTCCAACAACAACAACCCAAAGCCAAGGCAAAAAAAGACAAGGTTGGTCACATCAAAAACTCTAATGGCTTCTAAGAATGCATCCAGATACATGGTGGGAGTCAATCATTTGTGCATGGTCCATGGAAGTGAAGAGAGCACAAGTTCATTTTTCCTTTGCTTGTTTTATGTATTTATGGTGATAGGGTTAACTATAGAACAATGCCCTTTTTTTTGTAGAAAGTGATAATTGTGACTGTGTTCTGATATTTGTAGAATTGTGACTGTGTTCTGATATTTGTAGAACTGTGACTGTGTTCACTGTTTTGTAGAACTATGATTGTGTTATGATATTTGTTATTGAGTAACTCAACTAGTCAACTTGAGTTTTGAGTCTATAATAAGTCTGATCGTGTGTGTGGGCCTGTGGGGGTTAATGGGTTTTAGAACTTATTTTACTGTTGTTGACTTTTGAGTTTCTTACTGTTGTAGTGTTGTTGTAAGTGTTTGTATTGGTTTGATATAAAGTTAAGTTATGACTCATCTTTTGTACTTTGACTATTTGACTAATTTGTGACTTGTGAGTGGTTTTTTAATTTTGCTGAATGTGACTTGTGACTTGTGAGAATATTTTATTTGCAGCAGAAATTTGTATTGCAGCAGAAATTTGTATTGTAGCAATCTGGATTGCAACAAAAATTTGTATTGCATCAAAATTTGTAGCAGCAATTTGTATTACAAAAATCTAGATTGTGGTAGAAATTTACAAAAATTTGTATTGCAGCAGAAATCTGTATTGCAGTAGAAATTTGCAAAAATTTGTATTGCAACAGATAGTGTGCCTTTGTCAATCTGTCAATCAAGCTCAAAAAGTTTGGTTCAAAATTGGTTTTTTGTTGACTAGGATTTTTGTTGTCAATCTGTCAATATGCTGTAGATTGGCTAGTGTGTGTAAACAATATACTTCAAAAGATTCAGTGAGATCCCTTTTGATCTGAGTCATGCCTAATGTGTGGGGTAATATTATATGGGAATTAATGGAGTTAGCTGCAAAGTTGACTCAGTCATGCCTAATAGATCTTTTAAGTAGATCTTTTAAGTAAACCTCAGTTACATGCAAAGTTGGACATGTTTAATAGATCTTTTTTAAGATGTGACTGAACTGCAGAAAAGGGAATAATATGACTAAAAATTCAATATAATTTTAGACCAATTAAGAAATTAGAAGTTTGTACACTGTTAATAATACGACTATAGTCCCTGGTTTAATAAGGTTTATATAAATCCGAATGCCTAGGTATGCAGAAGACAATCATTTAACAAACACATAGAAACTCACCTCTATGTCTAAAGGAATTTCTGAACTTTTAAGTAGCCTGTCTATGCCAACATGCCCTGAATTGTCATTATTTACTCTATTTGACTTTGAAATTGAGACTCACTATAAAATTTCATATTCACATCTCTTTTTTCAAATTGGTTATTTAACTTTGTATTTTTTATTTTATTAATCTGAAACCAGTATGAATACAATTCATAAACACATTCCAACAGCCCCACATTGATGAATACAAAACAAATGTTAAGCACACAAAAATTCCAAATCATTCAATGTGGCAAAAAAGTTACAAATGAGAGAATGGATCATTATTAATATTTTACCATTGAACAACACAGTTAGAAAACAGGGGTATTCATTTCATTCTTGGAATGGTATTAAAAAAAAAAACAAGCAGGTGTTTTCATGCAAACTTCCTAACCAAAAAATTTACATATTGCCAGCCCTATGCATTAGCAATTACAGGATATTGAAACTCCCCCATCTATGTAACATGCTAACCAAACATAAACACTTCCACACTTTCCAGTTACTGCCTAATCAAACTTCCACTACCTGTCTAACTATCCATACAATTAAAGAGACAAATCCCACATATCACTAATAAGAATGCCAAAGCCACAGTGTAAAACTTCTCTCTCCTGTAACATCTTGCAATCTCAGCCTCTAGTCTGATAATTCGTTGTCTTTGCTCTGGGATGAGCACCTTACCTCATTCACATATCTCATTACCACACCATTGGAAGAATTTACACTTTCGCCCAACCTGAAATGCAAACCAATTTCTTCATCCATTAAGCTACTTAATGACCAATAAGGATTGTATAATTAACATGAAATTGAAAAAACATTGTTGTTTATATATAACCATAGCAATCCAATTTTTAAGAAAACATTAACATTGAAGATCAATAAACTAACCCAACCAACAAAAGGAAAATAGTCCCCAGTTAATTTTATGTACATTACCATACTGATGATAATTCTCCACTTGCACACTGGTTTCCTCTTTATAAGTACAAACATACCATTAAATGTTAAATTGCCAAATAAGGCATATAATATGCGACAGACTATTTAATAATTTGGCATGTTGCCAGCCCAGGTAAACATATAAAGTAACTAGTCTTATCAGCAGAACCATTATCATAAAATTGCCAATCTCTTACATAAATAAACAGTGTGATTCCTTGAATTTTCCCTAGCAATTAGCTATAAGGACAGTTACAACATCTACTGTTAGAAAACTCACAGATAAATCAACAAAATTCCCCACCATTTTTACACCACCAAATAGCTTAGTAAAACAAGAAAAGAAAAAACCCAGTAGTTTTCTCAGAAAAACAAACTAAATGCAGAACCCAGGAAAATGAACTAAATGCAGAAAGTCCCTCCTCCTTTTCTCTTAACCCCAATGAAATAAAAATAAAAATAGGAAAACCCCATGATTCAAAATCAATTTTCCTAGATTTTCCCTCGTTTTCTCAGAAAATAATAGACATTGGAAAAAAAAAAAACCAAAAACAAAGAAGAGGAAGAAAACCCCATCCCACTAAAACAGAATAACATCAATAACCCACCAACAATAACAAAGCTTGAACTACCCAGTAGAAAAAACATGACTAATTAAAAAAATACTCAAATATTGAAATACCTAGTAGTTTGGACAGCCATAAAACCTTCTGCCAGGGTTGTCTGGTGTCCACGAAACGACTAACACTGGTTTTTCACCACAGTAGCACCTAATGGAGCTCTCCTCCTCAAGCTTGAACTAGTTGAAGAGCTTGCTTCCATCTGGTCAGGGACTTTGAAATGGTTGAAGATCTTGAGATGGTTGATGATGATGGTGGTTTGAGAGAGAAGTGAGATTTTTCTTTAGGTTGATGATGATGGTTGTTCGGCAGAGGCAAAGAGCTTCACTAGGGATTAAGTCTGATTTGGGAAAGGTCACTACCTGTGTGCCAAAGGTAGGTGAGTACACGTGTGGGGCGGGACGTGTCAATTGCTGTGTGATTCATTTCATTTCCTACGCGTTAGAGGAAGGTAAGTGCAGGTAAGTGCTTCACATGAGTTATTGCTTGGCTTCATTTGATTTCTTCCCTTATTTTATTCACCAGTGTGTAAAAAAAATAATATTTAATTGATCCCGTCAGTTTCCCCGTTAATTGGTGACGGAATGGGGCTTTAAGGACTAAAATGAAGGGCGTTAATTGGTTTAGGGACTAAAAGTGGAAAAAATAAAATGTAGGGACTAAAATGGAAAAAAGTAAAAATATAGGGACTAAAAGTGCATTTATGCCTAAATTTAATCCAAGTTATTGATAGGGCTGATTTGGCTTAATTGGGCGTGATTTATGGTATGGATTAATGGTTGATTGACTTTCCAGTTTCATACCAATTAATAGCTATTTTTCTGAGCTGCTAATTTCAGACCAAATCCACTTTAATTTTAGGTTTCTATTATTTAGTACGTTTTTTAGCTATTTTCCTATTTCGAAGCTACTAATTTCAAACCAAATCAACCTTAATTTAGGCTTCTATTATTTAGTACATTTTTTTTTTTTTTATATTTTCCTATTTTCAGTCATGTCTTATAAATAGCATGCACTTATTGTAATGGAATATTTATTGAATAAAAATTAGAAAAACGTGAGGTTTTGCTACTTCTCTTAATTCTTCAAGAACTGTGAACTTATCAAAGATTCTTCTTTGTGGCATTCAAATTTTATACCTTCAGTTCATGATTCAGTTATAATCATTAGGTTGGGATTTGTTACTTATACCTTTGGTTCGCATTTCATTTATAAACGTTGGGTCGGGGTTTCTATTGAAATCTGAATTTTAGCTTTCTTGGGCAAGTATTCCAATATTATTTGTTGGGTCTCAAAGCATGTCGATTGAGATTCGCATCACTCCATCTGTTTCGAAATAAAACATTTTCATTTTATCATGTTTGATTGTCAACTTGAAAATACAATGGAAATCATTTTTCAATATTTGTTTTACTCTAAAATGAAAATATTTTCATAGTTCTCAAAACCCACCAAATGCAAGATAGTTATACAAACTACCACCACCCAAAAATCCACATTGGAAGGAAAAACAGCCACCAAAACACCACCAGCCACCAATCCACCACTAACCATTCAAAAAATAGCCACCAAAATTGCCATTGACCTCCAACCACCCGAAAAGCAACCACCAACAATTAAAAATCCATATTAGAGAGCCAAAAAAAGCCTCGTCAAAACTAGATCAAAAAACCAAAAAAAAAAAAAAAAAAAACCTGCAAACAAAGAACCTAATCTTAAAATATAACAACCTAGTGGAGGCGAGATTGGGGTAACCACCAAAAACCCAAGATTGCTACCACTCGTCAATTGAACCCAAGGGATGATGCAAAAGAGACAGGAAGATGGGTTTGTGCAAGGAAGAGACGTGATAAAGGTTGGTAGCACCGATGATTGTGGTTGGTGTCAGTTAGTGGGTGGGCATCGGTGTAAGATGGGTTATGCAGGATGGGTGAGGTAGATGAGAGGGTTGTGGCCTTGTGAGCGAAAAAGTTGAGAGATGGAGAGGGAGAGAAGAACCAAGAGATGGAGGGTGATGAGCAATAGGTGAGTGACTAGTTGGGTTGTGAGAGAGAGCACTCACCGGAGTTGTGGCAGAGAAGAATAGAGAACGTGAGAGAGGAGAGAAAAGAAGCTAAGATATTGTCAAGAGTGAGAGGGGAGAAGAAAGTGTAAAATGTTTTACCGATTTTTCAATTGTAAAACATTTTACCCTTTTTGCCTTGGATTTTTCCTTTGGCTGAAAATAGTTTACATTTGACCAATTATTTTTCCGCAAAACAAACACCGTGAAATGTGAAAATATTTTACATTAAAACAAACAGAATGTAAAGTTCCAACTTTTGCATGAAAGCTTACATTTTTTTGCATGAAAGTTTCAATTGTTGCAGTAAAACTCCAACCTTTGAATGAAAGTTCACTCCTATCTATATATAGTTAAAGCCAAAGCTTAGAGAAAGTCCAATTAGATTTTAAATTACAGTCCAATTTTGTGCCATGTGTCTCATATAATTTTTAAATTTTTGTGTTAAGTGAATTATTAGGTGCAAAAATTGAAGAGTCTAAATCCAATTAGATTCTAAATTGGATTTCAATTGGAGTTCAATTTTGTGCCATGTGCCTTATCTAATTTTTTAATTTTTGTGGCAAGTGAATTATTGGGTGCGAAAATCGAAGAGTTTGAATCCAATTAGATTCTAAATCATATATATATATAATGAGAAACCATTACATATATTAGAAATTCATAGCTTAAAAAATGTGTTAGTTGTAAATCAAACATTGTGTATAATTTGAACTCATATATTTGTAATTGTTTTTACATGTACTTGTACATATGCACGGGATCATATACTAGTTGCATTAAAGATTCAATCTTTACATTGAAGCTCCTATTTTGCAATTAAGTTTACTTGTTTTGCATTAATAGTTCAATCTTACATTCAAGTTTATATTTTTGCATTAAAACTTCTATTTTTATATTAAAGTTTCCACATTTGCTGTGGATTCTGGTTAGCTCAACTAATAAAGTCTCTGATGATTGAATAAGAGATCTGTGGTTCAATCCACACTTACACCAAAAATCAATTAGTGTCTTAGTTCGACGATAAAGAGAGCAATCATCAAAACCGAACACTATAGATTGAAACTCTATCCAAAAAAAAAAAAAAAGCTTCCACCTTTGCTTGTTTCTTTGTTCATTCTTGCATGACTACATTGGATTTCAATGCTTAGGTCACTTAGAACATTCTTGGATATAATTGGATTGCATGCTTATTTGGACTTGATGATGTGATCCATAGTTGCATGTATGACATATTTGCCACCTACTATTTGGATTCATGTGATGCATTTGTGATTATGTGATTTATACATATACCTATTTAGTTTCCCCTTTGAACATACACATGGATTCACATATTCACTCCATGGTTAAAATTGTAGATTTATGGTCCCATGGCAAGATGGCTTGGAAAAAATAAAAACATCCTTGTTTATAAATAATTTTCGAAAATTAAAAAAAAAAAAAGTTTTACAAAGTTTGTTTACAAATGTGTTTCCACCAATAAAATGTTTTCAAGACTTAAAAATAATAATAATTAAATAAAATAATTAAAAAAAATTAAAAAACACACACACACACAAACTCATGATACTCTTATTAAATCCCTTCTAAGGAATTTCTCTAAAACTTAAAACTTATGAGATTTCTACAAAATCCCTCCTAGGGACTTTTTTACTAAAAGCTTGTGAGATTTTCATAAAATCCCTTTTAGGAACTTTTTTATCAAAAACTTGTGGGATCTTCATAAAAAGAACCTTCTGGGGGACTTTTTTTATTTTTATTTTTTTTAACATAACCAATTATAATTTGATGCACAAAGTCACATAATTAAACAAGGACTTAACTAATTACAATTTTCCACTAACTAATTTTAATTAGTCATTTAATGTCCAATCAAAATGCCCTATCAAGTGTGTTGATACTATTTATCATAAACATGCATACCAAATTGAATATTTATTTTAATTTGATACTCTACCAGTAATTGTATCTTGATAACTTTGATGAGCCAAATATTCATCTTATTTATCATTTAGAATTGGAAAATGAGAAGAAACTATTAATCTATATATAATAGTCTTTGACTACAATTTAAACATAATTAATTTACATTTATTTTTAGAGAAACATCTAAAACTAAAAACTAAAAAAATAAAAAATAAAGGTTGTATCCAGTTCACAAAACTCCCACTTTTGATGGGTTTGTAGAAGAGGTCATAGTAGACAGTCTTACCCCAATCTTTTAGGTAAGCTAAATCCCAAACATGAAGGAGTTCAAATATTGATATATCTAATAATCATATTAAATCTAAAGAATTTGTCTACATGCAATGGTTCCAAATGGTAAAATCAATCTTAAATTCAATTATCAATCCATAGAAAGCACATAGATAACTCCAAGAACACATGATAAAATATTAGGTTTCACTTCAAACCCTAGCTGGAGATTTAGCCACACATAGACATAGTTATGAAAAATAAATCCATAAAAACTAATGCTAAACATATAAAAGTTTTTTTTTTTTTTTTAAGATGAAAATTGTTCTAGGGTTTTTTATGCCTTTATAACCTCAGTGGTCTCCTAAGAAAAAGTGGAAAATCCCTTAAATTTAGGATGTGAATACCTTAATTTTTGAAGCTTTTTTCATTGTTAACATTTAGCCTATGTTTGACCTCCAAAACATTTTATGTTTCCAAATTTGTGGCGTGATTTAAAAAGTTGTAGATATTCAAGTCATCTTTTCATGGCTGCAAGAATTAAGTCAAACAGACATCTGTGCAAAAGTTATAGCAAAAATACCAAGACAGCGCAGGATGTTTCCATATCAGGAATTTGCCAATTTTTCCTTAAACGAATTTCTTTCTTTCCATTTATTTATTTTCACGCATATTTGACTTGTTTAATACTTCAAAAACCATGCCCCAATTGATCTTGACCCTTGGATTTTCGTGGCTACATGATTAGCTGATTAGTTTTAATCTTCTTAAGAGAAAAATACGCTTAATGAGTATATTTCAAAGAAAAATTTCAAACTCACATTTTTACATGTAATTAAACATAAAATAAATGTGATATTGCATATCAAAACTAAGACAATAGTGTAATTTTAAGCAATTATCACATATTTTAGGGCTTAAATTCAAAGAGCTAAGTTGGAGCAAGAGTCCCAAATAAACATAGCCACAAACTACAATAGCACCCTCATGTCTATCAATTAAAGTTGCAATCCAACATTATTTTTCAGGCCAAAAATCTAAACATAAATATAGAAAAATAGAAAGGGGAAATAGATTAAACTATGAAAATATAGTTCAAGCTCAAGGCTGGTACCAAACATAAAAAGAGTGATCCCAAAAACACTCCAAAAAAAAGAAAAAAAAGGCAATTGCTCCTATTCCTAGTGCATGTGCAAACTGTTAGCTTTCCTATACACATGCTGGTTGGATAGTTTGTGCAGCAAGCTACTAAAAAATGAGAAGACATATAAAAATTAGCGTTATTAGCAGCACTATTAGACCAAAATAGAAGCATCAAACTCAATCTCCAGATGAGTGATGCTAATCTTTAAAGCTAGTTTGATGCAATCTCAAAGATCCCAACAATCCAACAAGTACACTAGAGACTAGACCATTTTCCTGTAGATCTAGATAAGTTTTGACCCCATTTTCATGTGAATTTCCAATAATACCTCATCAACCAGAAACAAAAGGATTCTTAGCCAACAACTGAAGAATCATCCAAAACTACAGTTTCAATCAAAACCAAATGCCATTGTTTTGGTAGGGAAGATAATTCCATGATCGTGAGAAAGTCCAATGCTCTAGAAACCAGTTACATTTTTTTTTTTTATCGGAAAATTACAATGCCCTCTCATGAGGTTTGGCAAAATGTCTCCTACGACATTTCACCCCTGGACACTAACAAGTCACATAATTTGATTTTTCTTTTTCTTTTTTCAATGGAATCATCATTCGTTTATGCTATTAAGTACAGAACATGAGCTTAAATCTTTAGAGAAGAAGACAATTATAAGGAGCACAATGGCAAAGTCAAGAAATTTTTTTTTTCAAGAGGACAATAAGAGTATATATATATATATATATATATATATATAAACTGCTAGATGGAGTAGGGGATTTTTTATAAATCCAAGGGCCATGCCCTCCCCCCTCCAGTGATGGAGTTAATGGTTCATTAGTGTGCAATTTTTTTCCTTCTCACATAACTTCTTTTTCTTTTTGTTTTTTCATTCTCACAAATCATTAACTTTTTGATAGGTTGATTAATAGATAGTGGGGGAAGAGGAGTTGAGGTACGACCACATATAGAAGATATCATAAATGATACAGTTACTACCGCACTATCACTTAATCCCACATAATTAATTGCTAAATATTCTGTTTTTGCAATTTTTTTTTTAAATTACTTAAAAGCCTTTACTTAAACTTATTTAGTTATGTAGCACTTTTTGAAATTCGAGTTCTAAGTGAAAATCGAGTTTAGTAAACTTGAATTCCACATTATGAGACTCATGTGACGATCTGATGTGGTATTTTAAAAATAAAATATCCCACTCTTTCTTTCATTTTATTTTTAATTTATAAAAGTTATAATTTTTTTCTAAAATGCAAATTGTTCTAAGTTTGACCAAAATTCATTTTAAACTTTTAATTTTACATTTGTTCAATTGAGTTCTCTAAGTTTCAAATTTATTTAATTCATTCATTCCAACTAACTATTTTGCTGTTAATAAAAATAAGGAATTGCGGTTTTTTTTTTTCTTTTCAAAATTTATTTTTATTGATTTTTTTTTCATTTGAAAATTTTTATTTATTAGTTAATTGCACACATAATGGTAAATTTTTTTACAGAATTGGAGTGAAGACCCGATTGAATACTTAATTGAATGAAAGTAAAATTAAAGGCTTAAAATGAATCATAACCAAACTTAGAAAGTATAATTTGTACTTTACCCAATTTTGTTTTCCTAATTAAGTACTCTTTCTTAAATTAAATAATTATTAGAGGCTTGAGGGGGATGAGAACCCTAGTTCGAGTAGTAGTCCGATGAGATGGTAAGGGTGGGGTGTTTATTTTGTATATAAAAAAAAAAAAAAATAAAGAGTATTATAATTGTTACCCAATAATTACGAAAGAGAATGAAAAGGAAAACACAGAAACTCCATTGAACAAGGCCTGGCCAGTACCTGTCGATCCCTTCGAAGCTCCGAAAAGACCAAAGCCTCTCTTTCTCTCTCCCTCTCTGTCCGCGCAACAAAAACACCCAGGTAAAAAGCTTTTAACTCAATTCATCAAATACCAAAGCCCTGAAGCCACGCATGTATGTTGTCGTTTCGCTTTCGTTAGATGCTGTATCTGTCTGTTTTTTTGTGTCCTAGATTTCAATTCTGCTGGGCTGTCACTTTATCGTTTCCCCCCACTTCACCTAACTAGTTTTGTAAAATTATATCACACCCATATGCTTTGCTTTGAGTCCAAGACCTTCTTTGCATTGTGTGTTTTTTTTTTTCGAAGATTATTTATTTATTTATTTTTTCCATTTCCAGATCTTTGATTGTGTTAGATATGGGATTTAATGTGGGTCTTTGGGTATGATTGTGTGGGTGGGTTGATTGATTTTTGGTGCTTGGAAATGGGTGTTCTCAGATTTGGTATTTGAAGCCATTGTTTGGGTTTATAGAGACCCAATTGGGGGGGCTTTGGTGAGTTTGGGATTGTGATTTGGTGGTGGGTTTTGAAGAATGTGGCAATGTGGGGGTCTTTGACTTGAGTTCTGTTTGTGTCTCAGAATTATAGTCCTTGGTGTTTTGGATTTTTGTGTAGAAAGTGAGTGAGGAGAGAAAGGATTTCCATGCGAAGATGGCTGATGCAGCCGCGTTCATAGAGGCTGCGGGATCAAGATTTAATTCTTTGGAGCTCATCGGGAGAGGATCATTTGGCGACGTCTATAAAGGGTAAGTGTTATTGGTGCCATCTTTCTTCCTTAATTACACTGTGATGTCTTACACATTTGATTTTTAGGAGAACTTGCTATTAGTTTTGCTATCCATTCAATGTTTTGGGATCCTTGTAGTTATCACCGTTGCAGAATGGTGCTATATTTTGTTGCCTCCTCCCCTTCTAAGGGTTATGGGTTCAAGACCCCAGGGTTGAGTGTAGCCTACCAATAAAAATGTAAACATTCCTAAAATTTAAACTTCTTTAAAGTGGCTTCATGATAAATGTTTATAACATGCATTTATTTAAAAAAACGGTGATAATTTTATATTAAATCGTAGATAACAAGCAATTTGTCTAAAGAAGACAAAGCTCAGATACACTGGTTCTATATAAGAGAGATGGATTCTATAATTCTGTAAATTTATAGTTAATGAATAGTATGTTTTTTAACACAGTATATTCCATAAGGAGGAACTCGTTTCTTATCATGAGTGGATTTCCCGATGACAATAAAAAGAGCCTCAATGGAATCAAATTTGATCCAAATTTAGTCCAAAACAGGCAATTAACTTATAAAGTTTTTTCATGAGTAATAAAGATTTATTGATATCAAAGAAGAGATACCCAAGTACACAGGGAGTATACAGGAGTATGAAGTTAAGTTGCTGAAATCTGTTTAATTATAATCTACATTAGGAGGTTATGGTACAATTTTTTTTTTTTAAGTAATAATACAATGGAGAGTGATAAAAAAGTGTATATTTCACATTAAAATATATTTATCAACATTTGAGGGCACTATAGACATTAAAAACTAATATTCAAAATGATGGTAATATTAATTTTGTAAAATTGTAGCTACTAATGAATTCTTACACAATTTTTTTAAACAATCAATGTTTATATTTAGAAATACAGTGCTGTCTATAATATAACATAAAGTCATAGTTTAAGCAAATCCAAACAATAATAATTCTGATTAGCTATAGCTCAACATTTGAACCTCCACCCCCCCCCCCCCCCCCCTCTTCTCTCTGTAAGAACGGTGTGGAGGGTGTATCATGGGAGCTTAACCCATTGCATGCCAATAACTTACCAATAAAAATCTACCCGTTAGGGTGCAGACTAGTGGTTGGAGGCTTGGGATGAATTGTAGACCTAGACATCTTGGATTCAGTCCTCACTAGGAGTTTCTATATATTCATGGTTTACTCCTAGGAGTGGGTCCAAAGGGGCCTGCCTTGGTGGGGTTCCATGGCATCAAGAAAACAATAAAAATCTCAAGCTTCAGTAATTCTAATTTTTTTTTAGTGTACTCAAAGAATCAATAACTATCAAGATTTGAACTTGTCAGCAACTGATAAGGCCTTCGTTGGTTCCAATGAAGATAACCTTTGACTTAAACAAAATTAAACAATGAATTGTAATATAGAAGATGAAAAACTATAGATGTGGTTATGGGCAAAAATCTAAAACAAATGTTGGCTGATGATTTTAATATGGATCCCATGCTAGAAATCTATGTTGGGTTGATATAGGTGCATCATGCATTTGGGATTTGGAGGAGCCAGGGAATATTTATCTTCACACACAAGAGGATACCTATTCCTATGAGAGAAGATGGAATAAGAGATGTATGGTTGAATGGCTTTGGTTTGTATGCACGTGTAGGCATATCTATATGTTTGTATTTTCACATTAGTTTTTGAATGAGGATTGTTATTTAGGAATGCCTGTCAGTGTTGGGAACTTTAAGCAAAAGTTTTTGTGACTAATAATCTGCCTAATTAAATCCATGTCAATGATCTTTGCTTCCTCTGTTTTGGAGGTTTGTTAAGGTTGGGCTTACATTATGGCAAATGCTACAGAAGAATGAATAATGTCTTTATTTACACATTTTCTTGTTCGTTATTCCATGTGCTGACTTCTCCCTCTCTCTCTCTCCACTCACCTCCCTGATTCACACAGCCAGTTGACAGTGTGCTGCCTTGTTGGTTGTAAGTCAAATTTTTTTTTTTTTTGGTTGGAGGGGGGGGGGGGGGTTGGGGGGAACATTTTTACATTTTTTGGTATTTGGTATGGCGGAAAACAACAGGCCCAATAGAGCGAAAAACGTTTTCCACTTTGTACAAGTGGGAAACATCTTCCTGAATGTTACATTTTAAACCAACCATCACAAATAAAATCCACACTTAAATTTTCCTATTGGCAACTTCTATTTCTTCACCCGACATAGGACAAGGGGGAACTACAAAATCTGATTTAGAGCTCTATCTGGTAGCACTTAGGTTTTGAGGGTTTAGGGTTAGGTTTTGGTGGGGGAAAGGCTGGAAAATAATAGGGATTATAGGGCAAGGATTGGTAGGGTTTGAAATGAAACAAAGGAGAACAATTAGAATTTGGGTTGCAGTGAATAGTGCTGTGAACAGTAATGGTAAAATTAAAGAAAAGATAACTTTCTAGGCATCACACCTAGACGTTCTAGGGTTCCTTGGCATCACACCTTGGAGAAGTTTGCATCACACAAACTGTAACAAAGCTTCATAGCTCTAAAGTCCGAAAATATTATTATTTCTCATCTTTAATAGAAAGCATTACAATCCTTTAAATACCTATTCCTAGTAGAATTAGGATTTTTTAAAACCCTAATAAGAAGGACTCTTGGGCTTTTTTTAAAACTAAAGTAAGACCTAATGAACTATTAGCACAACCCATTCCAAAATATTAAAAAATTGCAAAATTGCCCTTGATACATAAAATCAAATAAAATATAATACATCTGTATTCCCACTGCATCAGCCCCTCAGTCTCACTCCAGAGATTGGCTAATGATTGGTTGTTGGTTGATGTTAGCTTGCCAACCATTGACTTTTTGAAAATGACATTTTTTGCTCAAACTAGTTGCTTTCCCTCTTAATCGTTCGTGTAGATTCCAAATTTGGTGTCTATTTTCCCATTCGATGCTCCCAAATGACCTAAAAAATAGAAAAAATATTCTCCCATTTCTTTGTTTGTTTCGATGGAAAACCTTCTGTAAAGATAGTTTTCCACATCTTTTAGTGTTTGGTAGTTTAAAAAAAAATTGGTCAACGGAAAACTCTAACAAAAATAAGGCTTGTTTTTTATAAGTTGTTTTCCATAAAAAATTTCAGAAAACAATCTCTCTCTCTTGCATGGTGCATCACTCTTATATATTATCTTCTTTTGGCCACGGGGAAACAAAAATTGCTTTCATACTTGGTTGGTCATAGAGCAACGTGGCTGTAATGTCCTCGCTTCCATTGTAATCATAGCACCTTAGACTAACAAAATAAAATTATCCTCAATGGCTTTGAATGGTATCATCACTTGGTGGGAAGAATTTAGGTGCAAAATAAACAATTGCACTTAGAAAAAGTTGGGGCTTTCCAAAATCAGAAGATTCCTTTATAAGACTGTCACGCCACTCTTTAAAGAGCAACCAGAGGTATGGCATGTCAAATCCGTTTTTTGTGCCTGGATATTTCCAGTAAAGGTCCAGCCCATGAAAGCCATACTGCCGAGCCACATTAATGGAGGAGCTGATAAAGTCTCTAGGGCCATCTGGGGTCCTTATCATATGGAAAAAGGCATGTGTGCTTGCTTTCATGTCTCCTATAATGGACAGGAAGAACTTCACTTCTGTTTCCTGGGTTTCTTGTGCTATTGATGTGAATTTTTTAAGTGAAGTAGGTTGTAGGGATTAAATCTGAAGGGAATTTTTCAGGTTCAGATGAACGCCAATAACGTCCTCCGATAACAGGACGAGATGATGAGGTAGTTTTGAGTGGCTTAGCCATTGGAAGGAATAGGCAATATTGTAGATGGTGAAGTTGGCTTTGCTCTATGACTAGCCAGGCAACAGCTCTTTTTGTTGTCAAAACTTTAGTTTGAAAACCAAATTCATACTTGGTTTTTATTTATTTATTTATACATTAATTGGGTTTATGCAATACACATGTTATATATTTTTTGAATTATACAAGAAATGTTATAAAAAATTTGCGCATACCAGACACCAAAAAACATTCTCAAGCTCATTTTCAAGGTTGTTACCAAACATGGGAAAATGAGATAGTTTTTTTGAAAATTTTTTTTTTGGGGGAAAATGACTAATTTTCCAAAAAAATGTTAATGCTGTTTGTACAGAGCATTAGATTTTGTTTTTGTGAATGAAAGTTTTTGTTTATAAGCAAAGTAGTTAGGATTGGGATCCTACATAGGATCAGTGAGGGGGTTTTGTGGATCGTATCAAGAATCGTAAGATTCTACTTTTTTTTTTTTTTAAAGAAAATGAAAAATCAATAGTAATGTTAATACATCTTAAAGAATCATTAAAAAAAAAAAGAGAGTAAATGTGACACAAATTACTCATAAAAGGTACTAACTACTTAGTACCAAATTACCAATACATAAATAAATGACAAATTTCAAATTCCAAACTTGAAAATTCCAATTTCCAACACCAAAAATATACACAAAGTTCCAAATTAACAAATACGTCATTTGCTACAAAAAGAAAATCATCCCAATTCCAAAGTTACAAAGATTTTGCAAATGTTTTAATTGTATTAAGATAATGAGAAATGCCAAGCCCTTTAAAACTCATTACAACTTGATCAATAGGGCTGAACAATCCTAATCTCACCATAGAGAGACATAATTACAAATTAATAGCTTTAATGGATGTCGCTTTTGTTGCTATGAGGCAATATGAACGATCCTATGCCAATGCAAATTGATTCTATGTAGTAGGATCATAAGGTTTGAACACAAGCAGATCCTAACCCATGAAAGATTCTGCACTGATCCGGATCTTTTTTATGGGGATTCTAAGATCCTGGATTAGTATTCTGACAACCATGTTCATAGGATCGTTTTTATGGGGATTCTAAGATCCAAGATTAGGTTTCTGACAACCATGTTCATACATGTAATTGGAATTACAATTTTTTTTAATAATTTTCCATGCGAGCCAAACATTTGAAAATGTTTTCTAGTTCATTTTTAGGGTTGCAACCAAACACAAGAAATCAAGTTAGTTTTCCAAAAAAAAATTGTTGAAACAATGAGAGCATAATGTGCGATCATGCTGTTTCAAATAAATAATTTTGGGAATTCACATTTTGTTTTATACTTGAAGCAATAGGAGATGTTATTTTCACATTTGTGTCCCTGTTAGATATTATTGCATGCCTATGATTGAAATCTCTGTACGGTTTTAATGGATATACCCATGATAGTTTAAGTCCTTATTTATGACTGATCATGATTACCTCATGTACAGATTGAACATCTTGTGAAATTTAGTTTTATTTAGGCTCATCAATGAAGTTTTATCATCATAATCTGATGAACTTTTGCAGACTGTGCTGATGACTTTCCTGATTTGCAGGTTTGATAAGGAGCTTAACAAAGAAGTAGCTATTAAAGTAATTGATTTGGAAGAGTCGTAAGTGATAGCTTCCCACATATTTGTTCTTAATTTTTCAGATTCATGCTGTTTCTAGCATCATATGCTCTCTTATATAAACCTTTTGAACAAATGAGCAACTCAATGTGCAGTAAAAAATGCCAGGATCGTCCAATACCCGTGCCATGAATTGAATTTAAAAAAAAAATACAGTGATGTTAAATGGTCACTTAATGATGTTTTGTTCACTTGTTTAAAACACAAAACAAGGAATGTAAATCTTGTGTTTGATACAGATTTTTGAAATGTATCCGAATAGCCTATCGTAACGAATAAACTTCCTAGTTCGCCAGAAGTTGCCCACAGTATTTCTTAATGTGTTCCTTTGTTACCTTGATAAGAGTGAGCAATGCTTGTATTGGAAATTTGGAATGCTGTGCTACACGTTTTAACCCTATTATACTAATGAATGTCCAAAATCTTTAATAATGACCCTCATGTCCTGGGAGGTAGGTATTATATGAATCCAACATATGCTATTATGTATATCCTAATCTGGGACACTTTTGAGTTCATGTATCTTTAGTATGTCCATCTGAATTCATTGTTTAAAGCAATAAGCCACCCTGAACAATTGTTTTCATTGGCCAAAATCTTATGTTGTATTCTTCTTTATATGGATTGTTGGAGGTTGCTCTATTTGCTATGATTGAATTAGCTGTATTGTGTTATCACCAAAGGGAAAGAAGTGCTAATATTTTCTTGTGTAAGAATATGGAAGTTCTTGAGAGTTTTTATGAGTACTTTATCACATCAGTTTAGCTAAGGTGTGTTGCAGTCCTATATATCATGTTAAGGTCCTTGTGTTAAATTTTTTTTTTTTTTTGGATTTGTGTTAAATTCTTATATTCCTTATAATACAGAAATTGATGATGTGTTTCTTTTTCTCCTTTTAATTGTGCTACTTGGTTAGTAATTGAGCTCTTTCTTGTTAACATCATAATTCACACTTATTGCTTTATCTGAGTCTTGTTTAACGAGCAATGTCTAAATATAGCTTTTCAATTATCTTTTGCAGAGAGGATGAAATTGAGGACATTCAAAAGGTATTAAGTTCACAATTTTGATCAATTGGTTTAAAAAATCTTACATAATATTATATTGGGTCAATTATACAGCCGGTGGGTGTTGAACCCGCAATCCCACCTTCATCCCGTTCTTGTGGGGGAAGGAAATGCCATTTGAGCTACTGCTCATTGGCTCAATTTTTCATCATAAATGATTAGGTTTCTCACCTATCTTATTTTTATGCCAGGAAATTTCTGTTTTGTCACAATGTCGATCTCCTTATATTACTGAGTACTATGGTTCCTTTCTCCATCAGACTAAACTATGGATCATAATGGAATACATGGCTGGTGGCTCTGTTGCTGACCTAGTAGGTTACTTCTATTGACTTGCTTCTACATGTTTATTGCCTGAAGATAATGTTGTCTTTTTTTTCTTTTTCTTTTTCTTTTTCTTTTTTTTTTTTTTTTAAAGTTTGGTTAATTGATCTAGTAAATTTGATTTGACCCACATCATGGTGTCTTCTTAATTATTTTATTTTATTTAAAAAAAGGTTGTCTTCTAAATAAAGTTTTGACTTTGAAAGTAGAGATGGCAACATGTTTTCTTTTCATTCTATTCTAACCGACGACATAGTCTCTGTTTGTTAACTGCTTTTAGTAATCTTATTTTGGGTATTCCTCCTCTTTTCGTTCTCTTAACTCGAATCAACTCACTTTTTCTTATTGATACATTAATTGCTTTCCCCTAAACATGCCAAACCATCTCAAGCGACTCTCGCTTATCTTTTCATTAATAAGGGCTACCTCTATCTTTAAGCAGATTTCCTTATTTCAAATCCTATATTTCCAACTATTTCCACTTATTTATCTTAACATTCTCTTTTTAGCTACGCTCATTTTATGAATATGTTGGTTCTTTATCGTCCAACATTCAGTACCATAGAGCATAGTTGGTTTTATAGTAGTCTTATAAAAATTTTCCTTTAACTTAATAGGTAATCTACGATCACACCACTTCTAATGCGCTTCTTCACTTTATCTACCTTGCTCTTATCATATGATTTCACATCCTTTTAGATCTTTTCATTTTTTTGAATTACTGATTCAAGATATTGAAAACCGTCTTTTGTATCTCATGACTTTCTAGCATTACTACTTGCTTGCTTGTAGTTCTCGTTTTAGCTACACTCATTTTGTGAATATATTGGTTCTTTATTGTCCAACATTCAGTATCATAGAGCATAGTTAGTATTATATTATAAAACTTTTCCTTTTAACTTAATAGGTATTCTGCGATTACACCACTTCTGATGCACTTCTCCACTTTATCTACCTTTTATCTACCTTGCTCTCACCATATGATTCACATCCTTTTGGATCTTATCATTTTACGAATTACTGATTCAAGATATCGAGAGCTCTCTTTTGTATCTCCTATGCAACATGTTTGCTTGTAGTTCTTGGAGTCGCAGGCACTAGGATAGAAATTTAGGATAAATCAGGTCTTCTAATATTAGTGTGGCTAGTGGTAACTGAGTTTAATCTGTTACCAAGTTCTTGGTGAGAGGTGGTGTCTGATAAAGATGGAAAAGCTCAGAGTTAAGTACCAATGTGAATATAGTAATTTAGGGTTGATTATGGAGTTATCAAATTAGTATTTCAAATTCATTTTATTTTGGAGAATATGGTTGGTTACCGATTGTCATCAACTAAGTGTAGAAGTGTTTGTGCTGTCATGATGTTCAGCTTTAAGACGCATGTGGATAACTTACTAGTAAGAAACTTTTTTTTTTTTCATTGGAATGCTAAATATGCATGTGTCTTCTTTTTTCTTTTTCTTTTCCTGATATGTAAATAGTGATGAAGGGGCTGGTGGGGTTCAAACCTCACTGCCTAAGCACTATAAGAGATGCTGGAACTACAGAGGTATCCCTCAAATCCTAAGAAGTGTACTAAAGCAACTCTTATTGAAATTTAAAATATCCACGAATATGGAAGAAGAACAAAAACTACCTGACCCAGACATCCAATCCTACAAAGTTTTGAAAAATCAATATTAAGCGAGATCAGCGAAAGCTCAACCTCAACTCCTTCCAAAGTTTGACTCTGTCTTTCCTTCCAAATTATCCACGACACAAAAGAACGGATTTGCAGATTCCACCACTCTTAGAATTATTTATCTTTTTTGATAAGTAATATAAAAAAAGAGACACCCAAGTACAAAGGGAGTATATAGGGGTGTACAAATCAAATTCAGAAATTACCACTCTTAGAATAATTATACCTTCCTTCCCAACAAGCAAACAAATCAAATTGTTTTGTCATCACCCATAACCACAAAGAGAGAAAAGACTAGTACCCAAGTTGTCTTGCTGCCGAATTGAAGTAATAGCTGATTAAAAGTTTCTTTATTTTCCTTGCACATAGAACACCAAATCTACAGTAAATATGCCCCTTTTCCAAAGGTTGTCCCACTGTCAAAATATTCCCCCATGCAGCTGTCTAACTAAAGAATGTAACCTTTTATGGAATGTTGTAAAAGCTTATAACATGAATGGTGTTCCCATTGTATTTCCTAGGTTAGTTATGTTCCTGGGACTGCACAATAAAAAAGGAAATATGTATTATGATGTTCCTCTATGTAGCATTTTGTAAGCCTAAGAGCTTTGTTCAGTTGCTTCCTCATTTCTGATTTTTGTACTTGTATGTGCCACTTTGAAGTTTGCCTTACATTTACATGACTTTGTTAATCAGCTATGTGATATAAATGGTGCAATTATGTAGCCAATTAGTTCTAGCTTGAATGGCACATGGCACCTCCTAGCCAGTAAAACCTAAGGTTGCAGTTCAAAACCCATTGGCTATGCTTGTAAACTTACCAATAGAAAAAGAAGCTAAATTACAGATTACGCCCTCTAAGTTTGGCTTATTTTCATTTTCTTATTCATTCCCAGTCCTTTAGCTTTAAACTGTTCTCAATTTAGTCCTTATATTTAGTTCTGTCCACATTGTGCTGTTAAGAGCTCCAAAAATAAACCTGGTTTTTTTTTTTTTTTTTTCCTTCAAATTTCAGTTCTCAAAATATTTTTTTTACTCAATCAAATCCATCCTTAAGCCAATTTTCTCTTTCCCTCATATCTCTCTCTCTATAAAGTAGACTGATGTATGCTGCCGTGTATGGTTTGGGTTTATTTTTGGATTTGCTATGCCGATGAGGATGATGTTCACAATGTTGAGGGCTGATATTTTGTGGTTGAGGATTGGGTTGTTCACTGCCTTGCGTGGTGGGTTTTTCTTTTGTGCTGATTGTGTTCACTGATGGGCAGACTTTTTTAAATAAATTTAAAAAAAAAACAATTTCTTGGTTTTTTAAACAAATATTTTAGGGAAAAAATGTCTTTTTTTTTAGATTTAAAAATTGAAAAAATTGAAAATTAAAATGCTGTTTTGGGCAATTTAACAGCTCAATAAGGATGGAATTAGATGGAAGGACTAAATTGAACAGTTTAAAGTTAAAGAACTGAAAAAGAAAAAAATAATAATAAATGAAGCTTTAGGGATGACGTCAAAACAGGCCTAACTAGGGTTTAGTTTGTAGTTTAGCCTAAAAAAAAGTGTAATTGTGTAACCAAAAATAATGTTGGGTTACAAAAAGAGGGACTAGCTTTTCTTTTTCTTTTGATAGATAAAAGGAGGGACTAACTTAAACCAATGCTCAAAATATTTAGGCTTCAATATCTGTAATGTCCATTAACTGACAATTCCTTCCCTACAAATATGAAGAGCCTGATTTAGGAAGCTCTATAGGCTGGGGTATGTCCATTTCACTTAAGATATCACATGTGTAAAATGCATGGATAGTGAACTATATCCAGTGGTTGACTTACTAAATGAAAGATTTTCCATATTTATTACTAAATGAAAGATTTTCCATATTTATACCTGATAGAAATGTAGAACTGCTGTTGATATTACTTGTGCAAATGAGAAAAGTTAAAAATCTTGTAATTTATTTAGATATGCTTAAATCATTTCAATGGTTTGACAACTGCTTTCAATATCAAGGGCAACCTCTAATTGGAAATGATAGGTTGTGGTGCTTTTCTTTTCTTGTCATCTACTTGTCTGTGCATACAAACACAATGCATATTTATGTTGGAGATGAATTTCTACATTGCATATAACTTCTCTCATATACTTGATGCATACTTGCCCGCACCTGGGGTGCCTCAGCGGTAAGGGAGAGTGCTTGGACTAACTGTAAACCCAGAAGTCTCTAGTTCGACTCTTAGCTTAGGCATTTCACGATTTACCCAATTGCTCAATGGCGGTGTGTAGGCATCTGGGGTTTGCCCTCTTACATGTGTCCTCTCATATACATGATGCATACTTTCCCGCACTTGGAGTGCCTCAGCAGCAAGGGAGAGTGCTTGGACTAACTGTCTATGAAGCACGGATGCGGCTGGGAGGGTGCCACACCAGAGTCCGACGCGGGGTGCGGCGTCCAACACGGCTGCCCGCGTGTCGGTGCTGCGTCTGAGTTTTTTTTTTTCATGGATTCGCGCCAACTCAGCTCAATTCGTGCCGAACTAGGTTGATTCGGCCAAAATCGGGTCGTATCAGCTGACGACCGAAACGGCGACCGAAACAGGCCGAAATCGGCCTTAAACCCTCACTCTTCTTAACCCCCAAAACCCTTCATAAACAAAACCCCTCCCTTTTTGCCCACCACAACCATCAGAACCAGAACCAATTGTCTATAACTACTTTACCTCTCAAAACAAGAAATTGGTTGGTTCCAAAACCAAAAGCATCATTGAGTTCTGTCCCTGTCCAATCCAATGCCAGTTCTCCTATTTCCACCAAAAAATAGGACAGCCCAATTATCGTCATTGACAATTATGACAATTTCACCTACAATCTTTGCCAAGTTCGTCCCCAATTCTTTTGCTTTTGTTTGTTTTTTTTTTTTTTTTTTTGTTGTTTGGTTAAGTTTTGATAATGTATGATACAAATGTTTTATTTTTGAGTGAAGGGTATGTTCTTAGTAGTATAATTGAGTCCAAGATTTTTGTTTATGGAGTTTACATTTTGTTTATAGGGTGACAAAATTGAAGAAGAGAAGTGCAATTCATGTCATAAATGTCTCATCTTTATGTTTATTTTTGTTGTGTTTCTTGCCTTCTTCTTTCTTTTTTTTGTGAATCAAGGCATAGTAATGTGTTTTTTAAGAATATTTTAATAGTAAAAATATATAGAAAATATAAATAAAAATATTTTTAATAATTTTTTAATTGCCGCACCCCGCCGCACCTGCAGCCAACTTTTTCAGAAATTGCCGAGTCCCGCACCTGCACCCGCACCCGCACCCGCACCCGTGCTTCATAGCTAATTGTCCCTTACGCACACACACACACACACTTGTTGGATACTTGAGGCTGCTCCTTTCATCAATAAAATTCTTTATTACGTATTAGGAAAAATGCTAAGTTGTATATACTCTTCTTCAAAGCTAACAGAGATTTTGCTTCTGCAGCTCCAATCAGGTCCTCCATTGGATGAAATATCAATTGCTTGCATATTACGTGACTTGCTGCATGCAATTGAATATCTGCACAATGAAGGAAAAATCCACAGAGATATTAAAGGTTTTCTTTCCCCTCCCTATATATTTGAATATCCATATGGAAGAAATATTGAGAAATTTCTCACTTTTGGCCTTTAAAGATTCTGTATGTTTGACATGCTGTGCTTGAAAAAAAAATTCCCTATACATGCAGCATCATAATAATTTTACAAGTGAATTTTCTCCTTCTTGTTTTAAATTATCTTTTATTGATGACCTAACAATATAATTTTTGCAGCGGCAAACATTTTATTGACCGAGAATGGTGATGTTAAGGTATAACCTTTATACTCAAAGAGGCTTTCAGATGGCGTAATTCTGTATTAAGGCTGACTTACTGGAAGAACATAATATGGGTTCAATTACATGGATTTGTTTCTTGTCTTCTACATTGAGTAATTGACTTTGTCACAGGTTGCAGATTTTGGCGTTTCTGCACAGTTAACAAGGACTATTTCAAGGAGAAAGGTACTCCATTTTGCTGAGGCTAAATTGTTAATCACTTGAGCAAGGATGGCATATTGGGATGTTCCATTTACAAAGTTCTCTTTATTATGGATTTGGATGTAGTTGAGGCCCTTTGTTTCATGACAAATATTTGTCTTCATTTTAGTTGCCATGAGCACATTGTGATGTTTGAGTTTTCACATGAAGCTTCCTAAAGCTGTTATTAGATTGGGGTTTTAAAAATGATTGATTTCCATCATACCATCACTATGGGTTTCTAGGGGAAATTATATATATATATATATATATATAATATGAATAATTTTTATCTAACAAAAACACAAGTCTGTCATATAATAAAAACCAAAAACACAGCAGAAAACAAAATACTTCCCAGTAGGCTAACAAACTGAAATACAAAACAACTACAAGCCTGCTATATTCAACAGCCATTAAGGGTTTATCTACTAATCCCCACTAGCTCTGAAAATGGCCGGGATATACAAATCTTCCTCCTCCTTACATAATGCTTCCCAGACCACACTTTTTTCTAGGATAAGTCCCAGACCACCCTTTAGCTCTGAATTCTGAGTTTGCACAAAGAACTGTGTTTGCAGAAGAAAGATTGGTAGGGATAAACAATCCTGCACTCCACATTACATCACTCATAATAATGTTTTTTTGCTTCTTTATTTGTTCAGAGTGTTTATCATCGTGAACGCTATGTTCATTTCATTCAATAAAAGTCTTATTACCTATTAAAAAAATAATAACAATAATGTTTTTCACCAACTGGTCTTCTGTCAGAATTCTGCTATTATAAACTCTAGCATTCCTCTGATGGTAAGTCGCTTGATTGTCACATACAAATTATCTTTACATAAATAATTTTAGTTCAAAGTATGGGGAGGTTCAGTGTTAGTTTTTGTTAGAAGTAAGTGGTTAAATGATTAAATTTACCATATCTCAATAGCTTAAGCTTTTTGGAGAATTGGTAATTTAACATGGTATCAAAGTAGGAGGTCTTGAGTTCAATTTCTATCTCCTCCACTTTACCTCCCATTTAAAATCCCACATGTTGGGCCTCACCTATTAAAACGATGTTTGAGCCCACATGTGAGGGGGAGTGTTAGAAGTGGTTAAATGATAAAATTTACCATATCCCAATAGCTTAAGATTTTGGGATAATTGGTAGTTTAACAGTTTTCAAAAGTGAGGAAAGTAATTATGAGTAGGATATGCCATTTAGAAGCATGATTTGTAATTACCCCTTGTCATGGGCTGGGCTTCTGGGGTTTATTTTTGGGGTGGGGATGGGGAGGTGTAGATTAGGGCACGTAATCTGTCCATTAATAGCTCTTGATTTGCTTCATCAATGATGATGAGACACAAGGAAAAATCAGATTAATGGTTTCTGCCTGACTGTCTATCACCAGTTGTACCTGAGAACTTATTCAACTCCTAGTGTCATTGTAGTGGGACCACAGAATTAATGAGTGAGTTTCTCTCCCTTTTCTCTGGGCGGAGGGAGAGACTTGATCAACTAGAAATATATCATCCAAGTTCTCAATACAGTCCTTTGATTTTCTTTGTGATGACATTAACTAATATATAATTGGCATTCGTTTGGTGATGCATTATTTAATTAACAATGACAGACATTTGTGGGAACACCTTTCTGGATGGCACCAGAAGTTATTCAGAATTCAGAAGGTTACAATGAGAAGGTATCTCTTGCAGCATTATTTTAGATCTTTGATATTGGGAATTTTGACTTGTCTTGATGCTCTTGCACCCCCACCCCTACTCTGTCCCCTTTCCTTTTTTACCCCAATTTCTCTTCATGCCAGCATTGTTGAGGCCTTGAACATTGTCACACTCACACCCTTTGCTTGATGCAGGCAGATATATGGTCTTTGGGGATAACTGCAATTGAGATGGCCAAAGGAGAACCCCCACTTGCAGATCTTCACCCTATGAGAGTTCTTTTTATCATACCTCGAGAAAATCCACCACAGGTTATCTATTATACTTTGATTTCACATTGATCATTCCTGCTGGGGATATAGAATTATCAAATGCTCTTTGCCTGATCGAACCATAATTCTTTCCATTTTAAAAGAATCATGACTCCTATATTTCTCGTGCAGCTGGATGATCATTTTTACAAACCAATGAAAGAATTTGTTTCGTTGTGTTTAAAAAAAGTACCAGCAGAGGCAAGTAAATATATCCTTCAAAAATACCTCCTGCTATTAGTTCATATTTTTCTTTCTTCTGAATATGGAGTGTGGGAAATATTGCAATGAATGATCACATAGGAAGTGCATGTCTTTGAAATGGTATAATACCCTCCAAGTAAATCTGAGATTGGATCAATCCATTTAAGGTCAATGGCTTGGACCTGGAAGCACCTGGTAGAGCTCTATTCATTGCTAGAATAGAGTAGTTGAATGCTAGATTCGTTGCTAGAATATAGTAGTTGAAATCTAGATTTTGAGGTTTTGATTGAAGATGTGTGTTTCACTTTATATATCCAAATATATGTTCAAGATGGAATATGTTATTTGTATAGAGGGTAAAGAATGTCATGATGGAGAACATTCAACTAAGTTCAGTACTGCCCTCTAGATTAGTCAGATTGGAGACCCATTCAGTTAAGGTCCATAGCTTGATCATCAAAGTAAAGATTCATAATTATATTTGGACGATCTCATTATCTTAAATTACATTGTGTTGCAGGCATTACAGATACTTCAAGTAATATAAGTTTGGGAAAATTGTGGTTTCCCATACCAAACTAAAATTCATATGCTTATTTTCTTAGCTTAGTAGGTTATAATGGCCTACGTTTATCATGTTTATAATATACCAATTGCAACAATTTTCTTATATATTTTGATTTCCTTGAAGTCTTGAAGAACTAATAACATTTAATCATTTGGACCAATAAAAGTTTTTATTGGTTTGGACCAATCAAAGTTTAGAAATATAATTTTTGGTTCCTAAAAGAAATAAAAATATTTGTTGAATATTAGTTGTAAAGTTATCCAGGATATAGACTTTATACATTGTTAAGCTCTCAAAGTGTTCCTCATATTACTGTGGTTTCTTTGTGTATCTTTTTGACAAATTTTTCTTTAAAATTGATTCAGTCCCTAAGCAGATACAGACTGCCTAGGTCTATTAGCATTATTTCTTGTTAACTATCTGCTATAGATATTGGATAGAGTATTTAGGATCCTCAAAATGTGCTTTATTTTGAGGAGTGTTTGGATGCAAAAATATGTGTTTTTCTAGGATCTACTCATCATATATTCAGAATTGGAATTTCATGCACAATCCTGTTATGGTGACTTTCCCTTGTGAAACACAGCATTTCCTTGCAGTCTGGTACTTATTGGTATGAGTGTTAGTCAGAAATTTTGGTGAATTTTGAATGAATTTGAGGTTACTATGCTTTTATGAACAATCTATGGCTATGGTTCTATGTGATCATTGGTGTCCTATGGTGGAACTAAAAGACTTAGCGTTAAATTACTAATTTGGTCCTACAACTACTGGGAAAAGTTCAATTCGGTTCCTCAACTACTAATTGTGTCAATTTCATCCCTCAACTTTCAAAATCAAGTCAAATTTATTCTTGGGCCTCCTCTCTGTTAAATTTTTTAATGGGATTATCTGATCTGGAAAACAGAGCACATGTCAAATGCACTCTTCATAACCACCTTCATTAACACCATTGTTGGATAATCCCATTAAGATATTAATAGAGAGGAGACCTAAGGATGAATTGACTTGACTTTGAACATTGCGGTACTACATTGACACAATTAATAAGAGACCAAATTAATAACTTAACCCATAAACTAATGAATCAAAGAGGAATAACTTAAGGACAAAGGTGTTGTACTTACCGCCAAAAAAAATAAGGGAGAAGGAAAATGTGGATAATCCAAATTATCCAACATATATAGCGAGTGTTTGGATCCACGGTGCGTTTTTACATTTGCGTTTTTTTTTTTTTTTTTTTTTTTTTTTTTTTTTCACGCGTTTTCTGGTGTTTGAGACAAATTACACTGTTCACGTACTGTTCCTGTTCACGGGACCCACAGCCACTTTATTCAGAAAAAATTATTAAAAAAGGGTTTCACGGTACTATTCACACATTTAAAAATTATTTTACTACAGTGTTTTTAGTTTCAGCAAAAATAAGTTGTATCCAAACGGACTCATAATGGACAATTTCCACCCATAGACATTCAAAGAAACAAGAACCTCAGAAAAAGATTTAAGCCTATTAATTTGAATATCGTCCTCCTCAAAAGTCCACCTATTTTCTCCTGCCATATATACCAGATGATGCACAATCACATTACATTTCAGGCTTTGTTCCTATAATGCAGACTTCCTTCGCCAGCATTGTAGCAGACAAAACGACACTGCATAACCTATTTAACACCAAATATCACAAAAACAAGCTGTTGCTGTCCCTTGCTGCTAAAAAATGAAGCAACAGATGACCTAGTCCTACAGTTTTGCACTTGGATTACACAACAAAACTGTAATTTTTGAAGTGAGTTGTTTAGTGGCAAATAAGCAGACTCCTTGGTGTGGACGCCAATTCAAACCTGTTAATGCTGATTGATTTTTTTGGAATTAATTCATCATGATTGATGTTATTAGAGAGATTTTAGTTTTCTTTGAATTTTATTTCCATGTGATGTAATCTCATTATGAGTTTATGTTCCTTCCATATTTTATGTAATTTGGCCTCAAGTTCACTATTGTAAACTGTTGATGATGGATTTGTAAATTTTGGGTGGGAGGTTTTCTTCTAGTGCTTGGCATTGATTCCAAGCAAGCCCAGTCTTGGGTTCCTATCATTCTTGGTGTTGATTTCAAGTAACCCTAGGTACTGACCCCTAAGGTTCCATTTTTCTATTTTCATTACTTGGTGCTTATTCCAAGCAAACCTTAGGAGCCGATTCCTAGTTCCTATCCCTTTTTTTATTCTTATTATGTTTCCTAAATGCAAGTCCATTTTGTAGTTTAATTTTCTGCATCACTTCTTCTATCTAGATGCCATATTTTTCAAAGCAATGTGAGGCAAGATTTGTGTAGAACACTTTGTAGGATTTTCTTTTCCATGTTATTGCAAGGCATTTATCAAATATGCAAGTTTGACTAGTTTCTTTGGGGCTAATGTCCTCACATCGAATGCAAATCTTAATTAGAAACTAGAAATGTGTTATATGCATTTTATCAAAACATCTTTAGGTTTAACGAGTGCTATAATGTTATAATAATTTTTTTTTTAATTGATTGCAGAGACCAAGTGCCAAGGAACTTCTCAAACACCGTTTCATAAAAACTGCTAGGAAGAGTCAAAGGCTTTTGGAGAGAATAAGGTGCAATATATTGCTTTGTGCTTGTTTTCTTGTACTTTTCTATCTTTTTTTTGTTTTCTTTTTAATGAATTTGATCATTGAAGTTTGAGTGAGTGAACATCTGGGCAACAATTATAATGTCATGCATCTGTGTTCAACACATACAATACAGATCTGAGGTTGGAGGAAATTAAAACATCCTGAACTGCTCCTGAGGTGTCAGTTACTAAAACATTTTCTGAGATGCATGCGCCAGCTTGTTTGTTGTGGCAATAAAATTCTAAAATAGTGATCTCTGGTGCTGTTGCTTACTGTTTACATCATGCCTTTGGTTTTCTTGATAGAGAGCGTCCAAAATACCAAATAAAGGAAGATGAAGACTTTTCTCAGAATGGTTTTAGAGCTGTTGGGGACGCATCTGATACTGTAAAAGGGACAAGAGATCTAAGTGGAGAAGAAACAGTTAGAGCCAGGTGGGTTGAAGCTGTTGATTCCTTGTGCTTTGCTCGCTCTTTCTTTGAATTATGACAGACATGTTCTAATCTGCAGTGGTCAGGGGAAACCTTTAAAAAATGCTGGATGGGACTTCAGCATTGGTGGATCACAGAGTACGGGGACTGTTCGCAGTGTTGTAAGACCACCTCCAGTTAGAGAGAGGAGGCCAGAAGTTTCAAATAATCAAGCTACCCAAAGAAGAACTCCAGAGAGTGGTCATCAAGGATTGTCTGCATCTGGAAATGCACATCATGCTTCACCAGAGGTTTCCTTTGGGAGAGATGCTAGAGAACAATACCACAATGAACACCAGGATAATTACCATGAAGATGTAATCATCTCTCTCTCATTTCATTTGTCAAACTCTGCTTATTTTGCTCTTTGGGGAATTTGGCTATATTATGAATGAAAGAATGAGATTTGGCTGTTTGTCCTTAACACTGGGGAATGTTACATGTGCTTGAAGCACAAGCCATAGTATTCACCATTTAATCAACATACTAAAAATCAGCCGATCTATGTTTGTATTGTGGCTGTTAACTTGGGGTGATTTTATGCCCTGATTGATGTTTTAATGGAATTTGGATTTGGCACATTGGGATCTGGCACTGGCCTAATATAGTTTGGACAGTATTTGGAGGTAAAACATTAGAATAGTATGATACAATTTATTACTAAACTAAGCAGAAGTAATCAACAATCAACGTTGTTTATGTATTTTGATTTGATGAAGCAGCTAAATTTATCAAATTTGAGATTATAGCAATCTACATGAATGTTTAGTCAACCAAGCTTCAAGTTAATTGGTTGTTTTTTTTCAAAACATTGATGTACATTATATTTGCAGTGTCAAATCTTCTGATGTTTTTAAGTGCTCTATTTCCAGGATGAATTATATGGGAGTGGGTCTGGAACTGTTGTTATACGATCTCCCAGAGGATCTCACTCATCTCCTATGTTTCATGATCAAAGCACACGGGTATTTTTGCCATCTGGTTGTTCCTATTCCCTTTTTCCATGCTAGCCAGTCATTTGATTTGATTTTAATGTACTGTATAGTCTAGTGGCACATCTGCAACTTTTGAAGATTCATCTACTAGTGGAACTGTAGTTTTCCGTGGCCAAAATGATGACTCAGACTCTCCTCGAACTCCAAAATCCAGACTGGGAATTCAAGAGAAAACTTATACTGCCTCACTTGAAGACAGTGCGATAAACCTTGCAGAGGTTGTTTTAGTTTGTTATGCTACTTTCAGTCTTTTATATGTTAGCTTCTGACGTGCTTAGCAAACATAAATAAATAAATAAGAGTTAGCTTTTTACATTGATTTAGCTCTGAATCATAGTTTTGATTCTTTTTGATTGGTGAGCTACTCTCACGTTGGTATTGAACCCAAGAACACCCTGCAGAGAATTGTTATGTGAATTATAGTGTAGATCAGCATCAGTTATACTGCATTTTCTCAAAAAACCATAGAATTTTTTTTTTCAAATTTCCAAGTTTATTTTTCTTTCCAATTTTTTCTTATCAAATAAAAAAATTCCTAGTTTATTTTCAGTACTCCCAGTATGACATCCTTAGTTTTCTCTATACAAGCTTAATTCTGACATATTTTCAATATTTTCTCCATATTTTCTGATGAATTATGTATTAACCACTTTGTCTTTTTGTTAAATGGTTTATGACTGTTTAGGCAAAGGCTGCACTTCAAGCAGGATTGAGGAGGGGAAATGCTAAAGAAAGATCTGGACCAGTAAAGATCAGCAATAACTGGCTGGAAAATAGAAGGGAACTGGTGACAAGCAGCTCAGATTCTTCCAGGTACATCTATTGCTGACATGCTGCTAGTCTTTCTACTGCAGAAGAAAAAAAAATAAAAAGACAGTTTTCTTATTACAATTTTTAAAGGAAAAAATTTCTACCTCAGACATTCTCGTGAATACTTTGATGCACAAAAAGGATTTTTGAGATCAAACCATACAAGTGATGAAGAAGAAAGTCAAAAAATAGCACCACCGTCTGTGCCATTGTCAGTTTTGCTTATTCCTTCACTAAAAGAGGTAAGCACCCAAAGTGGTAATTTTGTGTAGTAATTTTCTTGAATTATCATTTTATTTGTGGGCCTACATTAAGCTGCTTGAACTGATTCTAACTTGTCAAGAATGAGTTTCAATTTTCCAGTAAAAGGATTCAAATTTGGTGCAGATTCTCATCCAGATGAAAGTAGTTTGATTAATACTAACAATGCAATTAGTTTGTAAATACCGTCACTCAGTGATTCCGATGCATACAAAAATAAACTATCCTAAGCAATCTTCATTGTGCCTATGCTTTCAAGTTTAATTCTGAGTGACTTAATCTCCTATTTGGTCTGTATAATGTAGACCATAGCTGAAGATGCAGAAGGGGCTGTTGTGCGTGCAGTTACAAATTCACTCATAAATATGGAATGCATGAAACCTGGATCCTGTGAAGTTTTTTTGAGGAGGTTGCTTCAGAAACTGTCAAGGTTCACAATCTCTGTTACCTCATATTCTCATCTTAGTCCCATTTTTATCTTATCACTTAAATTTGTGTCTTCTATTTAGAAATTAATGTAGAAGACAAACTTTGTGCAGTTCAAGGGAATCTTCACTGAAAGACCTACAGGAGCTCGCTGCTCTCTTGTTCTCCAAGGGCAAGACAACACCTGAAGAAATGCAAAATGTAAATTCAGAAAATGATTACAAGAAAAAGCATCAGAACAAGGAACTTAATTCAAATGCCAATTTAAGCCCACTTGCAAGATTTCTGCTCTCGAGGTTAGTCAAGTGATTGTTCTTTGATTGTATTACTTTGTTTTGGAGTTGGTGAAACTTTTGCTTGAGTGCTCATATCTTAGTAAACTCATCTTGAGACACTGAAGATCATGATCAGCAACTAACGGGTCCAACTCAATATGTATATGTGCTTTAGACCTTAAATGGAGTTGTACTGATGCTCCCCCACCCCCTGCCTCGTAATGCACACCTGTTAGTCTGGGAAGATTTTACCTAATCTTTAATATAAATGCAGATGGCAAGGCCAAGTTTCACGAGATCTCAACCCTGCTTAATTGAAGATGCTGGTCCAGTGGCTGCATATTTGTTTTTGTAGTGTGTTTTCTGTTTATGCATTTGTTCGGGTTCGATGTACATATCATTGTTAGAAAAATTGTGTATTTATTAAATTTTTATATATATATATATATATATTTTTTTTTTCCATTTCCACATTTTTGTTTTGTAGTGCCAACAACGTTATAATTAGGGGTTTGCCATCATTACATTAAAGTTGTAATATTATTTCACCATTAATTGTATTTCTTAGTATGTGGTGAATGAATGTTCCAACATGATAGTTATTTTTTGTTAATGAAATATTTTTTTCAACTCTTTCTTCCAATGGATTAAATTTTGCAATTTTCTTGCTTCACCTTCAACTGTAATGTTTGTCAATATAAGGTTTAGGAATCAACAGCATTGGTGATTTTTGGTGTTGGGTTCCAAGTTTTAGGGCATGGTAGCTGTGATGTGATGGGTTTGCAATTTTATTAGCACGGGTTTAGACTCATGGACTAGCGGCAATAGGAATGATAAAGGTTAAAAGCTTTCTGGACAGAGTCAACAAGATTTTCAGTTTGTTGTTCAAAAGGTTGCTTGCAGGAAGAAGGGTTCTCATGCAGCGTCACTTCCACACTATCCACCATCCGAGAATATGTAATGCAAGGGGCTCTTCTATCAACTAAGTTCTCCAACGAAATTGATGGAGTTGACATGAATTTTCTTTAGAGCCCATTGCAGGAGTAAAAAAGGGGTTACATTTGGTTAAATAGGAGAGTCACATTGCTCATAGTCATAGATGCAAGCGGTCTAAGTTTATATTCGGCCAGACCCAGAAATCTGGCAATACCAACGAAACTCAATTGGAGACTTTTTAATGATCATGGCAAGTGAAAAAGCTCTATTCTCTCCTTTATTCTTCCTTCTCAAATTCCTCGAACTCTTCAAGCTATTCCAATCAATCTTTTCTCCCCAAGTGAGAATAGCATTGCTTGGACTCCATCAAGAAAATGGTGATTTCTCTTTGATTATTTGTTAGCTAATTGGTCAAGCCCTTAGAACCATGCTTCTATCCCTCACGATTGGGTTTGGATGTCTACTGCTACCCTTACGAATTCATGTCTTTTCATGATTGTGTTACAATTATAATAATCTCACAATCATAAGTGTTGGTTCATAATACTTGGACTTGGATGATTGGATCAGGATGTCCTCAATGTGGAAGGATAATCAATTTTTCATAGGGATGGTAGAAAAGTCCCACCGTCTTGTTTGAACCTATATATATATAGGGGGTAAGTTACTGACAATGCGGAAATATTAAAAAGAGAGGGCCGATTAAGGCCATCTGCTTACATGAAAACAAAGGGCCGACTGAGGCCATCTGGTTACAAGATATACAAGAGAAGGTTAGGTTAATTGTAAACTAAAACTAGCTCTGAGGTGTTACTAAAAGAAGACCTGCTGAAGAATGAAGTTGAGGCTTCCTTTTATAGACTGGAGGAAGCCTTGGATTCTTCAGGAGATTGCTGAAATCTCGGAAGGTGAAATGCTTTTACTTGCAGATGAAATTCTTTTCAGCCGAAAGCAAACAGTAAACTGAATGATACTGTCATATATATATATATATATATATATATATATATGTTTTATTTAATATATATTTAAATTAATCTTTTATTTACAAGTCCTAGTTATAATTTAGTTTTTTCTTTTAATAAATATTACCATCTCCATAACACTAGTCTACCTTTCTTCTTAGTATTCTCATGGTCATCATGTCCCTCATTGTTTTATATTTATCTCATTAATGTAAGAGCTATCTCATTAGGGTCAGTAACATACCTCCAAACCCATTATAAATTGGACTTGAAACCCATCATAAATTGGACTTGAAACCCATCATAAATTGGATCTGGCCTGCTACTACCCTGTGCGGGTTTTCCTCATCCTGAAGAAATAAGACAACCATGATTCGACCTACCCCGTCCTGTTGCAATCTTAAGTGTTTCATGTTCTCAGGGGGTATCATCATTGCTAAAAAAGTTTTTCATGTTCTCAAGGGGTATCATCATTGCTAAAAGGAAAGTGTGATCAAGGTGAGGATTGGATCCATGTTTTGTGCTGCGTTTCACGTTTGCGTTTATTATTTGCTGGGACCCACGCTACACAGTAGAAAAAATAAACACTAAGGAAACACAGGAATGAAAAGAGCTGAAACGCAAGCTCTAAAGCACCGTTTCATTAAACTCCAAACGCGTGTTGAAGTACTGTTCATGGACACCTTCAAAGCCAGCAAAATTCAGGAATGAATTGAAAAGAGCTAAAACGCAAAAGAGACGTACTGTTTCATTAAACTCCAAGGCGTGTGCGTGTACTGTTCACGGCGTGTGCATGTACTGTGAAAAACGGTGCGCTCAACGATCCTAATGAAAACGGTGTGTGTACTGTTCATTGCACAAGCATAGCTATCCTCTGATCAAAACGGTGCGCTCTGTTCAACGACTATTTTCATTCTCTTCAGCTTTCTTCTTTCCTCTCAACTACCGTGGCAGAATGTCTTCAATGCTCTGTCCGAATCCTCTTCAATGAATCGCACCTACCCACCAACCACAAAACCATCAAAATAGAGCACACATGGTACAAGCAAACCCATTACGCTAAAATCTCTGAAAAGATCCCCTCTGTTCTTCCTTCGCTCGAGCTCACCTTCTTTCCGCTTGGGACATCGTTGCCGCCACTGTGGGTCTCTGCATTCACGGATAAGTTGTGTCTAACTTCCCATGCTCTCTAATCTGTTGGTGTGTGGTTATATTGTTTTTCATGATGCTTCATCAAACTGTGGTTTTTTGTGTTCAACGTTTGCGTGTGATTTTTGTGTTCAATGTTTGTGTGTGGTTCTTTTGTGTTTTCCATCACACTAGTATGTGGGTTTCTTGATCCTTCATGTAATACCATTGTTTCTCTTCCTACCTTTTAAATTACTTTCTAACTTTTAGGAATTACTTTTCAAATCACAAAACTATTTCAATTATGATACAAACTAAACCAGAAATAAAATCAATTCAAAATTGAATTAGCTGTATCTTGTCTAGATTCAAGCTAAAAACCGTTTTAATTAATATGCAGTTTATAAAATGAAAAATTTAAAACTAGTCAATATACAGGTAAAAACACTAAAACATAATTTTTTTTTTTTTTAAAAAAAAATTAAGGAATATTTGAATGAATTGGGTTTTTACATGGCAGTATACTGTTTTTTTTTTTTTTTTTTTTTTTTGTCATTGTAAAAAAAAAAATGACAAGTTTGCCAATTGAAATCCGCTTCAAATTGGTATTTTTACTAGATTCTTGATTAATTAGAATGGATCTAACAAAATGGAACCCTCAACTCTAAATGCAATAATTGTTTTGGCTTAGCTCAATCAACCATCTTCTATCAGATGATATAAATTTTACCAGCTCTTATTACTCACAAGACATGTCACTTTTACTTTGAATTTTCAGAACAATCAGATTATTCTGCATAAAATTTCACTGCTAAAATGCATTTTCAAAATCATGTTAGCCTTTTCAGAATGTGGGGGCCTTTTCTGGTAGGATTGGGCTGCCTCCTGCGGTAACGGGCTGGGCTGCCTCCTGCGGTGATGGGCCCTAGTGTTTCTGAGTAAGGGAGCTGGGGCCGGTCCAATTGCAACTTAACTTGGGCCGGTTTGTGCACAAACTTATGCCACACCTGCTAGGAGCAAGTTCTTCGGCAAGCAAAATCGTAGCAGACGAGCTATGACAGGCTAGACTGTTGCAGAAGTTATGGCAGACTGGACTGTTGCAGACAAGTTATGGCAGACAGATAATAATGACTAAAAAACAGAGCATTCTATCTATTCAAACAGATTGCTAGGAATCTCTTGTTAGTAAAACATGATTATCGTTACAATGATACCAGTCATTAAGGAAAATAAAAAGAGTGACATTGATTAATTTGAATAGGCAAAATATTAAGTTATAAGTCTTGTCTGCCGTAGCAAATCCAAAGAGGGGAGAACGCCTCTTCTCAATGCAAATAATCCCCAGGAAGAATCCTGCTACGGGAATTAATGGCTTTGAGGGAGTCGGCCCTAAATGGTTATAGTCCCACTGGGAAAGTTCTCGTTTTGCATTCTTTGGAAGAAAGGTGAGATTTTTTAAGGGGGAGAGAGGGAAGCCGACCTATTGGTGCATGCTCTTTCAAACTAACTCTCTCCTTTCTTTCTTAGTTTTCTTTCCTTTTCTCTCTGTTTTCGTTCTAATCTTTTTCTTTCTTTTCCTCTTACTCTGCTTTTCCTTCTACGTTGTGAAAAATCCCCTGTTTTTCGATCCTCCACACAGGGCACGGCAAGGGCCTCTTTATAGTGCCTGCCGTGACCAGTGTTTTACTGTTTTGCCCCTTAACTGCCTTTGTCTGGTCTGGGTATGTCTGCCAATCGTACAAAACCCCTGCCAGACAGAGGCGGATCCATTTTGTCCATTCTGTGCACCGCGGACTCATTTTGTCCCTGCGTGCCGCGGCCTTTCCTGCCACAATGTTAATTTCCTCTCTCCTCACATTCAGAGCATGCACTCAACGGTTCCCTCTCAAATTGCCTTTTTTAGGTGGTCTATCATCCCAGCAGGACGTACCTCCCAAAAGAGGCTTGAGCAGGGGCCGAAAATAGATCATTTCCCCTCTCCCCACCACCAAACCACACCCCATTTACCTCTTACCTCTGGCCCATGGCCCCACCATGTCCTGTATTGGCTGGGTACAGGCTGGTGGCGCCTGGGCCTTGCGCGTGCTTCCCTCTTAAATTTGTCCAAGAGGCTGCCTGCTGCTCATGTATCTGCCGTGACCTGGAGACTTTCCTTCTGCGTTTTCTGGCCTTTTATGTGGGCTTTCTTTTGGTTCTTTGCTTCAATTAGAAACTGGGCTTCGTATGATGATGGGCTTTATATTTCTTGTGCCTACCTTTTGTTTTTCTTTGCTGCCTGCCGTGTTGGCTTATAGTTCCTGCTGTAATGACTCAATCCTGCTGGGCCCCTTTTTGGGCCGGCCGTTTTATTCCCTTTCTCAGTGGCCTACCATAGGCATTGTTTTGTTTCCTTTTATTCATGGGCTCCTATGTCCCTTTGTTTTCTTCTTTTGGGCATCCACGGCCCATTTGCTAATTCTCTTGGGCTTCCTCGGCCCGTTTGCTAATTCCACACTCCCATGGGCTTTGTTACTAACTTCATTGGGCTTCCCCGGCCCAATAACCTTATCCTTATCTTTGGGTTTTATGGGCCTGCCATAAATCCCTTACTTTCTTAGTTTACATTACCTTGGGCCCGCAACGACCCTTTCTCACTTTTCTAACTCATATTCTGCCCATGGGATGCTATTTCTTTCTTTCCTGGCTTCCTTGAGCCCGTTTACCTTTTCAAGGCCCAAATATACATTGTTGGGCTAGTGACTCATTATTCCTGCCGCTTGGGCCTAATGGTCTTTTTTAACTATTCATAGTCAATTTCCTGTGGCCCTCATTATTGGGCTTTTCTTTCCATTGGGCTTTCCACAAATGGCCCTCAACATTTAGCCCCCTGAACATGTGAAGCGCTTCTGCGATTCATATGTGAATGAAAGGACGCTTCTGCCCCTTTCTCATATTCTTCCTTCTTCTCCTTTTTCGCGGTTTTTTTTTTTTTAAGCTGTGGACCCCTTTTCATACATATATCCTCCTTCCTGCTGCGAACAGAGTTGTCTCTTCGAATTTCCCATTTTTGGCAGTTATTTTCAAAACAGTGCCGCCGCTTCATTAACTTCATTCCCCTCTGATGGCTGACTCTTCACCTCTTTTCATGCGGACATTAATGTGGGTATTTAAAGAAGAAATCCCTCTGTATCTTGGACACAAATCCCTTTCTCTTCAAAACGCACGCTCTTCACATCTTCTTCTTCCTTCAAGCCGACCATACCCATTCTCTCCGGTTAACTTTCCCATCATGTCTCCGGCAAAAAGTCCTGGCTCTTCTCGTCGCAAGGGGAAGGCGGTAGCCTTCGACCCCCCTGTCGTCTCCGAGGAGGTGGATCGTTCCGACTCGGAGCGGTCCATCGAGGAAGAGGCGGAGCGCGACCCTAACGGCGAGTGCGCCCCTTTAATCGACCCGTGGTACGAGACCAGCCCTTACTTCCCAAAGGCTCCCGGCGAATATGTACCGCCGCCACCAGGCCGTGTACTGATCACCCTCGTCCGGCGAGACCCCGACGTCTCTTGGGCTCCGTTGGCTTCTTCAATCCCCGATTTGTCCATCCGTCAAGGTATTTCACTTCCTGTACCCCTCCACTTTGAATTTGGGTCCGGCGCATCCATGGGTTGGAAGGAGTGGGTCGATAGCGCACTCTCCGACACCGGATTTATGGGTTTATTGCAACGGGCCGGCGTTCTGAAGGCCGTGGTCTCTTCCCGTTGTTTTTCAAACTTTCGTGACCTCTATAATCTCCGCCACTTGGTCCGCCGGTGGTGTACTACTACTCACACTTTTTTCTTTTCCTGCGGCGAACTTACTGTAACCCTTGAGGATGTGGCAAACCAGTTGCTCTTGCCCATTCTCGGTGATTCTGATCCTGCCGCTTTGGAGCTTTCTTCTGAGGAGGAGGCCATCGAAGCCAAACTAAGGAAAAGAATGGCCGGAAATGCCAAGCTATCCTACTGGGTGAGTTCTTCTTCCAAGTTTTCTACCACCGCCCGCCGCGCGGCTTTTGTTGCTTTTTGGCTTAGTAAGTTTGTTTTTGGGGCCCATCCTCATTACGCCATAAAGCCTTTATATTTTCGTTTGGCCATTAAGATATCTGCGGGGGTAAGCCTGCCGCTAGCCCCCATGTTTCTGGGGCATTTGTACGTCCAGCTGGACATTCTCCATAATGATGAGCAGCAGGCTGGGTCCTGCCATATTGTTACCTCTTCTGTTCACTCTACCATACTTCAGCAATGGGCGTTTGAGCGTTGTGCTCAGTATTTGGCGAAGTGTAGGCCTGCCAGGTTTGCCAAGGAGAAATACCAGAGTTGCCCAAGGGAGATCACCGACTTCTGCGGCAGGTTTGAATCCGACTTTCCACTTGCTTTTCGTTGGTGTGGTCTGAAGCCGATAGGCTATTCTATAGTTAACTCTTTTGATGAAGGCACGGGTTTTTCTTGGCGGGCATATAGAAATTTGGGCGTTGGTTATACTTGTGCAGATTCTGCCATGGGTCCGTTTGTTGATGTTGTTGGGACTACCACTCCGTTGGTAGGTTTTGATGAAACTGGAATTACTTATCTCGCCGCCACCAATGCCGGCTGGCTGCCATACTTAGCGGATGAAGGTATCAGGTTTGTCCATTATCCTGCCAATCGGGTGAGGAGGCAATTTGGGTTGGACCAAGATATTCCTGAAGACCTTTCTTCCCTGATGAGGGCTCCTACTTCGGTTCACCCTTTCTTGCGGCCTACGGCCTTTGATTTTTGGAGAAAGCGCTTCGATGCTGTCACCGTTCCTGGTTCGTTGAGGGAGGGTGTTTGTACCTTTCCCATGCACGGCTATTGGCGTGCGGTGATGGATTCGTTTGTCGCCGAGTTATCTGGGAGCCGTGGCTTTTCTCTCATTCCTCCTGAGGGGTTAAGTGCAGTTGCATCGGCTAACCCCCGCCTGCTGCTTCCTTCCAGGTCTGTTCTGGCGTATACTAGGAAGCAGAGCCGGTCAGCCATCTTTGAGTGGGATGCAGAGAAAAGAGGGTGGTTTTTGCATACTGGTGATTATCCCCCTGGTTGGGAGAAAAAAGTTAAAGTGATTAACCTTCCTGCTCCGAGTGAAAAGGTGCCTGCCAAACCCAGGTCTGCCGCCAAGTTCAAGTCTGCCAGCAAAACCAAGTCAGCCACACCACTGCCTCTTGCAGGGGCTCTGTCGGCTGTCAGGACTCGTGGTAGCAAAAGGAAAACCACTCCTCACCCCGTATCTGCCACTGAACGAAGAGTAAGTCCCTTTTTTCCTCCTTTTATTTTCTTTTCTAATAAGATTTCTTAATTATCTTGCAGCAAACTCGCCAACCCCTTTTTTTTTCTTTTTTCTTTTTTTTTTAGTCCAAGTACAAGGAAGATTCATCAGCCACTCGCCCCATTTTTCTTGACGATCCTGAGCCTGAGGTGAGTCTCTTTTCTTTACTTCTCTTTCCCCTTTTTCTTTTTTGCACGCATCTGCCATGGGCCCTCTGCCCCTTTCCTTCACGCACATCATTTTTTTTTTACTTAACAAAAAGTTTCTCTTTTTTTTTTAGGAGGAACCTGAACCTTTATCTGTATATCATCCTACCGCCGAGGAGATTTTTGCTTCCATGGGTGTGCCTATGGAAGGCTTCTTTGATGGGGCCGAGGCGGTATTATCGACGCCTGCCCCTCCTGCTGCACACAAGGCTCCTGCCAAAACTCCCACCCCTTCTGCCGAGCCGGTACCTAGAGAGGGTACTCATGTTGAAGGGGTTGGTGAGACTACACCCTTGCCTGCTGAGAGATTTGCTTCTTAAGAAGGCGCCACTCCTTCCGCCGTTGCTCAGACCGAGATTACTCCTCCCATTCTGCCGCTAGTGATTTTGTCCAGCGACCCTTTTGCAGATATTCCCCAGGCTACAAAGGGTAGTGCTTCGCTTGTTGTTACTCCTTCTTCCATCCCTGGTTCTGCCACCCGTGGCCCTGACCTGGACTTATCTTCAGAAGGGTCTGCTGACATTTTTGAGGATCCTGATGATGTTCCTGTGTTGAAGAGGACTATTTCTGACTCTGATGAGGAGGGTAGTGCTTCGTCTGGACCTGACTTGATGGGTATGTATCTTCCTTCCTCTTCATCCTCCCTCCTCTTTTTTTTGTATTTGCGCCTCGTTTGCATACTCATCTCTCCATTTGCAGAAACTTCTAAAGGACCAGAGATTGCAGCAGGCGAGGGGATGACTGCTCCTGCCTCCCCTGTAGCGCCTGCTCCTGCAGCGCTTTCAGTACCTGTTTCAGCCATACCTACTGCCCCCGTTCCTTCTGTGCCTGTGATACCCCTTCCTACTACACCTGTAGCCCCCATTTCTGGTAATTTTTTTTTTATTATTTCATCCCCTTTCTCTTCTTCATTCATTTTTTTTTTTATATGTTCCCTTGCGTTCCACTCTCCCTTTATTGCAGGTCCGCTTCCTACTATTCCTTCCCAGTTTGTGGCTGGTAGTAGTAGTCATGTTGCCATTCCAGATGATGCTGCATCTTTCTTTGTTCGTTTTGATCAGCCGGAAGTTAATGACCTTGGTCCGGCAGAGTTTTGGGCTTCCGGTCCTCCGTATGTGGATTTTAATGGCTTTCGAGTCCCTCAGGACTGTGTTTCCCACTTAGTGATGATCCACAGCAGTCACGGCGACTTTATGCAGGGCTTTCATCTGGGCCGTTCTGCCAGGGAACATTTCTTAAAAATGTTGGGATGTGTGCTGAACGATATTGAGCATAACTTCGTCGACACTGTTTCTGCCGAGAGGATTCTGCAGTGGAGGGCTGCGGTGCAGGAGCTTATCAGCGTAGGTTTTGCCGTGGAGTTTATCCTTGAGCACCTTCGTGAGATTGCCCGGGCCCTCTTTATGAGGAAAGTCCGTCCTGCCATTGAGGTCATAGATGCGCGCATCGAGCTTTTGAAGAAGGAGGTGGCTGATTTGGAGGGTCGCCGCGAGCAGCTCCTTTCCGGCATTAGTGGACCTAGTCGCCTTGGGGATCAGAGTCTCATTTCTGGACTTTACTGATGATAGCACCGCTCCCTTTCCTTTTCTTTGTTTCTCTGTTTATGTCATACAAAACACTTTTATATTTCCAGCCGTAGTTGCTTGGCTTGTGTTTGCCATACTTTGAATTTGTAATGATGCTACACTTTGCTATTTCTTTCTTTTCTTTTTACTGCTGCCATAACATGATGCTTAATATTTCGTACTTTTTCATTGTACACTCATGAATGCACGTTACAACTTTTCTTGTGACATAATCACTTGGAGGAATAAAAGAAAAAAAAATCAAAAGAAAAGGAAGACATAAACAGATAGTTGAGAAAAGGTGGTCAACCACAAAATTTCCCTTTCTAAGCAAAATAACGCTTCAGCCATTTTTCATTGATGGGGTCCATCAAGTCCCTGCCATCTATTTGAGTTAGGCGATAATATCCGCTTTGATGCGCTTCTCTTATCACAAGGGGTCCTTCCCATTTTGGTGCAAACTTAGATGGTCCTGCCAGGCCTCGCCTGACATAATCTGCCACTTTTAGCACTAGCTGTCCTTCCGCAAACACTCGCTCCTTGGTCATCCTGCCGTAGGCCTCAGTCATCTTCTGCCTGTATCTGCGGCTGCGCTCCTGGGCTTCTTCCCTCTTTTCATCAAGCTCTTCCAGGTTCTCAAGCCTTTCTGCCATGAAAACCCCTTCCTCTTTTTCCTTTTCCTGCATCTGCATGACCCTTAAGGATGGTGTCATTATTTCTGCCGGACTCACTACTTCAGTTCCGTAGACTAGGGAGAAAGGTGAAAAGCCCGTGGCTGACTTTGGTGACTTTCGGTATGCCCAGAGAGCATCTGGCAGGTGCATTGCCCATCCTCCCGCATACTCTTGGCTCATTTTGCTGATGATTTTTATGAGAATTTTGTTTGTCGCCTCCGCCTGCCCGTTTCCTTGAGGATAGTAGGGTGATGATCTGTGGTGCTTGACTTGGTAGAACTCAAGCATTCTTCTTACATCGCTGTTGACAAACGGTGTGCCATTGTCGTTGATGATCCTGTGGGGCACTCCAAACCTCACAATTATATTTTCTTTGATGAAGTTTGCCACTGCTCCGCCTGTGGCCTTGCGGAGTGGTATCGCCTCCGCCCACTTGGTAAAATATTCTGTAGCTACTAATATCCAAATGTACCCCCGTGATGGCGGGTTGACTGGCCCCACCAAATCTAGCCCCCAGGTGTGAAAGGGCCATGGAGTGACCATGCTGTGCAAGCCTTGTGGATGGGTATGGATTAAATTGGCTTGTACCTGGCAACTATGACACTTCTTTACAAATTCTGCCGTGTCTTTCTTCATGGTTGGCCAGTAGTAGCCCATCTGCAGTAGGCATCTGTAAAGCTTTTTCTTCCCCTGGTGTTCACCACATTCCCCAGAATGTACTTCTTTTATCATTTCTTTGGCCTCTTCAGGACCCAAACACCTCAGAGGGTCTCCATCATATCCTCTTTTAAAAAGGACTGTGTTGTGCAAGAAGTAACGTGTCGCCAACCTCTTAAGTTTGTACCTCTCGCTGTGTCTTTGTGGCAGGACACCTTCCACCAGGTACTGCGTAAAGGGGGTCCTCCAGTCCTCGCTGACGAACACAGCATAACTCTCCTTCCTGTCTGTCGCAAGCTGGCAGGTCCCACACTGGGTTTGTACTTGATCTGCGTCCTTACCCATGTTTGGCCAATAGAAGCCTGCTCTCTGGAGTCTGCGGTAAAGACTGACTTCCTCACAGGACCCACAGGTCTTGTCATGTATTTCCTTTAATTTTCTCTGGGCTTCCTCCAGGCCCACGCATCGGGATAAAACCCCACCTGGCATCCTGCGGTACAGCTCTTCTTTTACCAAAGCATAATCTTTTAACACCTTCAATTCTGCTGCGTCGCCCCCCTTTACCAAGGTCTCCTTTATGGGGATTCGCCAATCCCCTTCGTCCTGTTCTTCCTGGAACTTTTCCTTCAATACTTCGATGATCGATTCCTTCCTCTTACTGACTTCTACGTTGGCGCTACTCCCTTCAAAGGTTATCTGCGAACCCAGTGCGGCTAACGCATCTGCAAACCGATTTTCATTTCTCGGAGCATGTTCTATGTCAAAAGTTAAGAATTTCTCTTCTATCCTCTGGGCCATCGCTCTGTATGGAGCTAGGCTGGGTTCTTTTAAGGAAAAACTTCCTTTGGCCTGGCAGACGACCAAGTTCGAATCTCCCAGCACTTTCAAATGTTTGACTCCCATTTCGAGCGCTGTGGCAAGCCCCGTTAGGTAGGCCTCGTACTCCGCCGTGTTGTTGGAACAGGGGAATTCTAATTTAAACGATAGTGCCACTGCCTTGTCTTCTTCATGATACAGAACTACTCCTACCCCTCCGAAATGGGCAGTAGAAGACCCATCGAATTTCATTACCCACTGTTCCCTGACCTCCTCTGCTATAGCGACTTCCCCTGGAACTTCATCGTCTAGTGGGAATTCTTCCTCTCCTGGGAACTGCGCTAACAAATCTGCTATGGCCTGACTTTTCACTGCCTTAGGCATCCCCATTCTCAAATCGTATTGTGACAATTGCAGCAACCACTGGGATATCTTGCCGGAGAGAATCGGCTGTTGTAACAGAGCTTTAATGGCATGTGACTTAGTCATCAGCCATACTTCATATGCCAAGAAATAGTGACGCAACCTCTGTGAAGCATAAACAATGGCCAGACACGCTCTCTCTGCCCTTGGGTAACGAGTTTCAGCGTCTTTTAAGGCGCGGCTGATGTAGTATATTGGCTACTCAGCACCACCTCTGTCTTCCTGAGCGATTAGCGCACCAATGGCGTATGAGTTGGTGGCCAGATAGAGTAACGGTGGTCTTCTGTGAATAGGAGCCTGCACCGTGGGGAGGTTCATCATTATCTGCTGCAGCCTTTTGAAGGCCGCCTGCTGCACTGCCCCCCATTCAAAACTTTGCCCTTTCTTGAGCAACTTGGTGAAAGCAGAGGTAATTGACGCCAAACCAGGGATGAACCTCCGAATATATGAAACTTTTCCCAAGAAACTTTTCAGCTCTTTTACTGTGGCAGGGGGTCTCATGGTTGCTATGGCTGTGGCCTTGGCTGGATCCACATCCACGCCTCTGCTGTGAACCAGGAAACCCAAAAATTTCCCAGAGGACACTCCGAATGCGCACTTGAGGGGATTCATTCTTAGCTTAAAGGCTCTGCATCTTTCAAATACTCTTTTTAACACCCGAAAGTGTTCTTCCCTCTTTCTTGACTTGACCACTATGTCATCCACGTAGTCCTCCAGCTCCTTGTGCATCATATCATGGAATATGGCCGTCATTGCCTGCTGGTAGGTTGCACCTGCGTTTTTTAGCCCGAAGGGCATCACAGTATAATAGAAGTTGCCCATGGGTGTCCTGAAGGCAGTTTTCTCTGCATCTTTTGGCGCCATCTTGATCTGATTATATCCACTGAAACCATCCATGAATGAGAACATGGCGTTTCCTGCCACAGAATCTATCAGCAAATCCATGTTTGGCAATGGAAATTCGTCCTTGGGACAAGCTTTGTTAAGATTCCTGAAATCCACGCAGCATCTTATCTGCCCATTCTTCTTTTTCACAGGTACTATGTTGGATAGCCAGCGAGGATGCTGGATAGGCTTGATGAATCCTGCGGCTAGTAACTTCTGTACTTCTTTGACTATTTGCCCTTCTATTTCTGTGTGGAATATCCTGGCAGGCTGGGCCACTGGCCTGGCCTCTGGGTCCACATTTAGCGTATGCGCGACAAGCCTGGGATCGAGCCCTGGCATTTCATTGTAATCCCAAGCAAAAACGTCTTTGAATTCTTTCAGCAGTGATATGAGTTCTGACTTCTCTGTTTCCGTTAGGCTTGCACTGATTGAGATGGGCCTTGGTTCTTGCGAATCAGACCCCAAGTCAACCTCTTCCAGCTCTTCCTCTGCCATAACCTGGATGTCCATTTCTGCCGTAACTGCCTCATCCTTCCCTTCTTCTTTTTCCAAACTTTTTTCAACAACGCAACATGCCAAACTCTTGTGTTGCTTCTTTTGGGCGGGACCCACTTGTAATTCACCCGTGGGCCCCACGCACCTTCACAATTTGTAGATAATCTTGCCATCAAGACCTCGGATCCTGACACACCGAGGTACTTCGTCCAGCTCTGCGGCAGGCGCTTCTTTCCTTTTCTTCTTTCGTGCCAGTAACTCTCTTAAGTCAGGTTCTGGGTCATCTTGAACATCTTTCCACCTAGGCACAAAGGTGCCTTGTGGTTTTGTAACCACATTTTCTCCAGATGGGGCCCATTGATCATAAAACATGGTTTCTACCAAGTGGGCTTCTGCCTGCTCGAATGGCGAAGGGTTTGCCGCTATGCGTATCATCTTGCCATTTAGTCTTCCCTTCACACACTGGTGGTAGGTGGATGGGACTAATCGATGTTTGTGTAACCAAGGCCTCCCCAAAAGTACATGGTAAGATACTTCTGTTCTGACCACGTGGAAGCGAGCTAGAGAGGCTATAGGACCTACTTTCAACCATAACTGAATGTGGCCTGCGGTGTATTCACCTCTCCCACCGAATCCTGTTACTTCCATCGGGCATCCCTGGATCTTTCTTTCTGAAATTCCTGCGGCTTGCAGGGTGCTTAATGGGATGAGATTTACGGAAGCACCTGTATCTACCAAGGCCCTCTTGATGGGGATTTGATTTATAGATGCTGCTAAGTAGAGAGGTCTTCGATGATCTGGGTGCCCTACCTCCATATCTTCATTACTGAATGTGATCTCCGTTGATTCCTGCAGGAGGGCCCTGTCTTCTGATATCTCCGCTGACAGGCATTCCACCCCTGCGCCGGAGGCGATTCTTAACAAGGCCTCCGTAGCTATTTTTCTTTCTTTTGCCGTAAGCCCCAACTGGTCGAATAGATTTTTGAACTTGGCACTCTGCTGAAGGGTAGTAATGGCCGCGGTAGGCAGGGCCAAGTTCTCTTCCTCGTCTTCTCCTGGGTCCGCACATATTACTACTGCTGCCACACCCTTTCCCTTGTGGTTTGGGAGTGGGTTTCTCTGAACTTCCTGCTGAGTCAGCTCTAATGTGCCTTCTTTGATCCTGCGGTGCACTAGCCTGCGGAGCGCCCAACATTCTGCGGTGGGGTGCTGCACATAATTGTGCAAGCGGCAGAAGCGAGGATCTCTCCTTTCTTCTTCCGTTGGCTCTCTAGAAACCTGGTTGGGCTTAAAGATCCCATCTGCTATCCACTTGTCAAGTAGCACATCCAGCTCCTTAGGAGTGCATGGCAGGGGTGGAGGTGTATCATACTCCCTCCCTTCTGTTCTCCTTCTCTGGTTTCCAGTAGACACGGCCATGGCCTGCGGTGCGTTCCGCTTGTCTGAACTGGGTTTTACGGACTGAGCCGTCTTCCTTGCTTTCTGTAATAGCTGTGCGAACTGGGAAATCTCCAGATTTTCTAGGACAGCTCTGAATTCCCGAATCATATTGGTCATGCACATTTCTACCAATGTCCTCTCCTCGCAGTGATCATAGCAATCAAGTGCTATGTCCCTGAACCGTTTGATGTATTCCATTAGATCTTCTCCGCTTCTTTGTTTTGTTGCCTGCAGTGTTGCAAGCGTCACTGTTTCTTCTCCGTGAAAGTATTTAGTGCAAAATACGTCCACCATGTCATCCCAAGTTGGGATTGATCCTGGCTTTAAACCAATGTACCAGGTGTATGCTCGGTCGCATAGTGATTTTGAAAACTCCCGAAGGCATAAATCTTCATCTGCCGCATAAGGGCCAAGGGTGTCAATGAATTTGCTCTCGTGCTCTACTGCACTTCCCTTCCTGCCATCGTACTGGGCGAAGGCCCTTAGTTCATACCTCTCGGGGTATGGCTTGCTGAGCACTTTTAGAGGATAGGGAGGTCTCCTTGAGTAAAACCTCTCCTTCGGTGTTCTGGCTCTCTCTTGCTCCAAGAGAGCCGCTACCTCAGCCATGGTAATGAAACGCTGTCCTGCGCCCCGTGGGGCACCTCCTGCCAGCGTCTCTACTCCGTCTGCCGCATGATCTGGGTCATGCTGGCTGCCTTTTTCTTTTGTTTTGTCCGCCTTTAGTTGGCGGATTTCCTCCATCATTTGTTGATGTGAGTGCTGCAATGATTGCAGCACTTCGACGAAGGTGTTGACATTGTCCGCGGGGACTCTTGTTTGAGGCTGAAGGTCAGCCCCCGTTCTGTTGGCACCTTCTGTCTGGTTAAGTTGTTCTTGATGAGGCGTTGTTGGCCTAGATTCTGCTTGTGAGGGCACGGCACTCATATTTCGTGTCGTCCTAGACTTGGGTGGCATTGTTCGCGAGGGGTGCTGTGTTTTTTTTTTTTCTTCACCCCTGTCTGTTTCCCAACTCCCCAGTGGAGTCGCCAATTTAATGTGGGGGCCTTTTCTGGTAGGATTGGGCTGCCTCCTGCGGTAACGGGCTGGGCTGCCTCCTACGGTGATGGGCCCTAGTGTTTCTGAGTAAGGGAGCTGGGGCCGGTCCAATTGCAACTCAACTTGGGCCGGTTTGTGCACAAACTTATGCCACGCCTGCTAGGAGCAAGTTCTTCAGCAAGCAGAATCGTAGCAGACGAGCTATGACAGGCTAGACTGTTGCAGAAGTTATGGCAGACTGGACTGTTGCAGACAAGTTATGGCAGACAGATAATAATGACTAAAAAACAGAGCATTCTATCTATTCAAACAGATTGCTAGGAATCTCTTGTTAGTAAAACATGATTATCGTTACAATGATACCAGTCATTAAGGAAAATAAAAAGAGTGACATTGATTAATTTGAATAGGCAAAATATTAAGTTATAAGTCTTGTCTGCCGTAGCAAATCCAAAGAGGGGAGAACGCCTCTTCTCAATGCAAATAATCCCCAGGAAGAATCCTGCTACGGGAATTAATGGCTTTGAGGGAGTCGGCCCTGAATGGTTATAGTCCCACTGGGAAAGTTCTCGTTTTGCATTCTTTGGAAGAAAGGTGAGATTTTTGAAGGGGGAGAGAGGGAAGCCGACCTATTGGTGCATGCTCTTTCAAACTAATTCTCTCCTTTCTTTCTTAGTTTTCTTTCCTTTTCTCTCTGTTTTCGTTCTAATCTTTTTCTTTCTTTTCCTCTTACTCTGCTTTTCCTTCTACGTTGTGAAAAATCCCCTGTTTTTCGATTCTCCACACAGGGCACGGCAAGGGCCTCTTTATAGTGCCTGCCGTGACCAGTGTTTTACTGTTTTGTCCCTTAACTGCCTTTGTCTGGTCTGGGTATGTCTGCCAATCGTACAAAACCCCTGCCAGACAGAGGCGAATCCATTTTGTCCATTCTGTGCACCGCGGACTCATTTTGTCCCTGCGTGCCGCGGCCTTTCCTGCCACAATGTTAATTTCCTCTCTCCTCACACTCAGAGCATGCACTCAACGGTTCCCTCTCAAATCCAGCAGGACGTACCTCCCAAAAGAGGCTTGAGCAGGGGCCGAAAATAGATCATTTCCCCTCTCCCCACCACCAAACCACACCCCCTTTACCTCTTACCTCTGGCCCATGGCCCCACCATGTCCTGTATTGGCTGGGTACAGGCTGGTGGCGCCTGGGCCTTGCGCGTGCTTCCCTCTTAAATTTGTCCAAGAGGCTGCCTGCTACTCATGTATCTGCCGTGACCTGGAGACTTTCCTTCTGCGTTTTCTGGCCTTTTATGTGGGCTTTCTTTTGGTTCTTTGCTTCAATTAGAAACTGGGCTTCGTATGATGATGGGCTTTATATTTCTTGTGCCTACCTTTTGTTTTTCTTTGCTGCCTGCCGTGTTGGCTTATAGTTCCTGCTGTAATGACTCAATCCTGCTGGGCCCCTTTTTGGGCCGGCCGTTTTATTCCCTTTCTCAATGGCCTACCATAGGCATTGTTTTGTTTCCTTTTATTCATGGGCTCCTATGTCCCTTTGTTTTCTTCTTTTGGGCATCCACGGCCCATTTGCTAATTCTCTTGGGCTTCCTAGGCCCGTTTGCTAATTCCACACTCCCATAGGCTTTGTTACTAACTTCATTGGGCTTCCCCGGCCCAATAACCTTATCCTTATCTTTGGGTTTTATGGGCCTGCCATAAATCCTTACTTTCTTAGTTTACATTACCTTGGGCCTGCAGCGACCCTTTCTCACTTTTCTAACTCATATTCTGCCCATGGGATGCTATTTCTTTCTTTCATGGCTTCCTTGAGCCCGTTTACCTTTTCAAGGCCCAAATATACATTGTTGGGCTAGTGACTCATTATTCCTGCCGCTTGGGCCTAATGGTCTTTTTTAACTATTCATAGTCAATTTCCTGTGGCCCTCATTATTGAGCTTTTCTTTCCATTGGGCTTTCCACAAATGGCCATCAACACAGAATAACATTTTCTCAAATAGCACCACAAAATATCCCAAGGGTTCCATGAACTATATTTCGCCCGCAATCTAAAACTAAAAATGAAGTTTTAGACCTTGTATAATCACACCTAGAAAATGACTGGTATAACTACAATTCCATTGTACAATTCATAAACAAATGCTCAAGGCTAAAGCAAATAACAAGCCTCCACTTTGACATATTGACTAGGTCAAAGCCATGAAATTGTTTGATCAGAGGATTTAATACAACTTAGGATTTCACATATGGCAAGTGAGGTTATAACGAAGAACCAAAAATCAACATGAATTTGATTATCTATTATCTACATGATGAGCACCATCTTCTGTATCCAAGTCAGGTCAGAGATGTTGATCTCTTGCAGTAAACAAGCCTCAGAGTATAGATAAGCACGATTATGCTTATTCTGCCCAAACCTATTGCTTACTTCTCCCACGAGATGGTTGCTTTGCAGGAGCCAGCTTCCGGAATGCAGCATGAAAAAGCATGCCTAGAAATATATTTCAATAATAAAACATGTCATACAAAGGGAAGGGGGAAAAATTCTAACAAAGATACAGAAGTATATGAAAGTCACCTGCATAACTGATGCCAAGTGCACAGAACATAGCCATCTGAACATTTGAATATATCAGAATAACAGCAGTCACTGCAAAGATGATATCTAATTAGTGTTACAGCATAGGCAGAGATAATTTTTCGACTCCTATAAATAGCTCAGAAGTCTGAACAGAAGGGGCCATTATCTGGTCAATGAAGTCTTGCGTTGGCAAGCATAAGAGGCAAGTTCAATTATTGAGAGTGGCCACTTCATGATGCTGAACAATAGGACCATATCTAATCTACCCCTCCCAAATAGGTATAAAAAGTTCTACATTAAAAGAAAACCATCAAAAATATTTTTCCTAATTTTTTTTTTTTTTTTTGATAAGTAAAAATATTTTTCCTAATTAATCATTTAAATAGTCAAATATGAAAAATCAGATGGATTATTTTCAAATATAAACTTATAATGTACTGAGAAAAAAAGGATTGATAACATACCACATTGTGCAATGCGAACCAAACACTGTCGAACTACTGGGTGGTGATCTAATCCCCATTTATCACCACAAAACTTGAAAGCATCCCATAATGCCAAACAAGATATCAATCCAACAAGAGCAAGGGGCATCTGATACCTATAACCATAAACACCAAAGACAGATAAATGAAATAAGAAGATTTGTTAAGGAGGGGGGAGAAAAGAATATAAGAACTGAAACAATAGGTACTTGAATAATAATAATAATTCTTTCCAATTCAGAGCACTAGCTACCATAACAGGCCAAACTGTTATGCTCCCTCTGACAAAAAGGAACATTAATGGAAGACAAGCAACTATAGCTTCATTGTTCTTTTTTTCCGTTCCTATTAGATGAATGACATCCATGATCCACCAGTCTTATAGTAAATGAGATTGGATTCAATGGACCCTCAAGTCATGAAGGATCATAAATTAAGGTTGGAGTAAATGCACGCTGTGTGTAACCTCCTTACAAGGTCTTATACACATTGGCCAAACCTTACCTACATATAGCTAGTCCCAACTCTTCTCTCTCTTTGGATGTAGAGAAGGCTAAGGAAGGACCCAAGAACAAATACTTATGCAATTTTGTTTGCTTAGATCCACATATACAAAAAGAATAACACCAAAGGCTTAGCCCTAAAACTTTGGGATTGGCTATGTATCCTCAAAAACCCTTTTTTTTTTTTTTGTTTAATAATTTGATAGTTGGGGATGGGGGGATTTGACCACTAGATATTTCCGTTGGAAACACTAGAAGGTGTCAACTAGTTGAGCTACAAGACTCTTGGCAACAAACTAATCAGAGCTAGCCACATATATCCAAAAAAATAATAATACAAATGAATTCCTTTCTTCGCCTTTTTTTTTTTTTTTTTGATAGGTTGAAATTGGTAAGAGAAACGTAGGGACAACCTCTCACTCTGACTGCAAAGACTAGAGCAGCAGGGCGGCCATGGCGTCCCCCCAAAATATTTTGGTAATGTGCGCCTATCGCACTATCATCATCTATCATGATAGGGACACAGTGCGCCACAATAAATCTCTCCTATGGAATACCATGCCACCCCTTCCTCAAGAGGGAAGCACTCGGCCTTAGGCATGCTACTTTCTTTGCTTAGACTATCCAAGGCCCATGTCATTAGAAGAGTATGCATACAAATAGAAAACCAACTTACTTGATACCTTAAACCTATACATACATCCCAGAAAACATCCTGTTCAAACAATGTTGTGAAATCCTAGAAAGTGCCAACTAGTTGAGCTACAAGAATCTTGGCAACAAACTAATCAAAGCTAGCCACACATATTTAAAAAATAATAATAATATAAACGAATTCCTTTCTTCGCCTTTTTTTTTTTTTGATAGGTTGAAATTGGTAAGAGAAATGTAGGGACAACCTCTCGCTCTGACTGCAAAGACTAGAGCACCAGGGCAGCCATGGTGTCCCCCCAAAATATTTTGGTAATGTGCGCCTATCACACTATCACCATCTATCATGATAGAGACATTGTGCGCCACGAAAAACCTCTCCCGTGGTATTCCACGCCACCCCTTCCTCAAGAGGGAAGTGCCCAGCCTTAGGCGCACTACTTTCTTCGCTTATACTATCCAAGGCCCATGTCATTAGAAGAGTTTGTATACAAATAGAAAACCAACTTACTTGACACCTTAAACCTATAAGTACATCCCAGAAAAACATCATGTTCAAACAATGTTGCAAAATCCTAAATAATCTCTAAATATCAACATGTCTAATTGAAAGTTGAATCTTTCAAACTCCATTTGATCATTGGAAAATACTAGGAATTTAAACAATTTACTAGAATGTTCAATGATATATCAACAATTGAATCAAAGAAATAAACATCCCTACTCAATTGTGCCTAACTCAATTATGCCTAGTTGAGACAAAGGGAGTACCGAATTTTGCAAAGCAAAGCCATTTGATACGTAAAATTCAAATTTTCTTCCCCTATCCTGGAGTTCGATTAATCAGCAGCTAGCTGGAGCATTATAGGAAACCCAAAACAAAGTAAAACAAGTCTTCTTCTAAAATTCAAAATTTCTTCCCCTATCCCGGAATTCGATTAATTAGCAGCTAGCTGGAGCATTATAGGAAACCCAAAACAAAGTAAAACATGTATTCTTCTTTTATCATTGTATATTTCAAGTTTCAAATTTATTTCCCATCCAAAACAGAACTACAAAAATAATCTATATGAGAGAGAGAGAATATGAGAAATATACAAAACAAGACCCAAGTACTCCAAAAGTCAATTATCCCAAACTTTCCCTTGTTTTCCCACGAAGCAATCAGAACCCAGTGCCCAAAACTCTCACAATTAAAAGCGAAATTCCAGAGAGAGACATCACACAAAACAACAAAACTCGTAAAACCCAAAACCCAATTTTCCCATCCCCTCCTCTCATTTCGCATCAACCAAACAAAACCCAATTCCCCAAAACACACAAAAATATAATATTTACAGAGACAGTGTTTCCTTACAGAGTGCATGCGAAGAAGATTATGAACAAGGTCGCATAGTTCCTGCAATAGCGCTTGACATTCTCGTGGACTCTCAGCCTTGCCTGAGCTGGCGACGAAGGGAAGGAATAGGAGTCGCAGAACCCAAAAAACCTGAGAGTCCAGGACGGGGTTTGGTCGGAGAAGTCATCGGCGGTGAGTTTGGAGAGGGGGTTGAGGGTGAAGAGGGAGAGCAACGTGACGATATGGGATAAAATGCAGCTGGTGATGGTGGTAGTGGTTGAGGTGGTGGAGGAGGGGTCGTCAGAGTTGGTGGTAGTGGTGGTGGTGGTGGTTGTGGTGGCAGTGCGGTGGTCGAGTATTTCGAGGTAGCCGGAGTCGCGGAGCCATGACTCAAAGGCGGGTTCGGGAAGACTGAGGGATAAGGGGTTGGATGAGAATACCATCTCCCAGCTCTACACCTCCAAGTACTCCCCAAACTGGGGTTTGTTTTGCTTTGGAATTTCACAAAATTAGGGGTTTTTTTTCTTAAATAATAATAATAATAATTTCTTTTATTAAAATTAACAAAAAAAAACTAAATTAAAATATATATATATATATATATCTCGCTCTCTCTCTCTCTCTCTCTCTCTCAACAATGCATGGGAAACTTGCGGTATTTTTACTTGGGTGTCAAATGATGTCACGTAATTAATATATTTCATTTTTGGTTATATAACGAATATATCTACAAAAATAACATAACGGGCTAAAAAAAACCACAAATTTGCTTGCATGCATATGGATTTGAACTTCCAAAGTTGGTCCTATCCTCGGGTTTGGGTCAAGTTTGTGCCCAACCCAGAATTGATCCGATTACTTCAGGTTTACCATTTTTGGACTCGTTGTCGACTGGTAAAAGGAGTCGGTTCGGGTGGTTGGACCTCCTCAAATACCGGTCGGAGTCAAAATTTGTGAAACTATACCAAAATCTGCTGAAATCCATCAAATTTATACTAAATCGGGCTAGATATGCCAAGATCTGGTCGGACCTCGAAGAGATCAAGCTGAATCTCGACAAGATTTGGCCAAATCTCAACGAGATCTTGTCGAATCTCGAAGTTATCAGGCGTAATCTTGACGAGATCTCGAAGAGATCAAGCCAATTCTCGACTAATTGAACTAAAACAATCGGCAAAATGCTCCCATCGGTGGAGAACAACTACTTTTCCAATGTAATATGGTCAGGTCGGTTTTTTCGATTTTTCATGTTCAGACTCGCCAACCGGCCCGCCAGTCTCGAGTTTTGGAGGTAGAGACCCGTTGCCAACCATCACCGACGTCAGGTTGGCCAGTTCTTGGATCAAATTGGCTGTGTTGGCCAGGTGGATCGGTTGTCGGGTTGGTTTGGACACCCCTAGTTATGGGATTCATATATTGTACAAGAAATAATGCATATCCTCCATACATGACATAATTATTGCTTAAATAACTAGTGTGAATCCAATACTTTAAATATGAAAAAAAGGGAACAAAGCCTCGTAAGTTGGTTATATTTTTTGGTCTCTTTCATAAGGAGAACCAATGTTCAAATCTTTCTCCCACTTAGAATATTAAAAAAATAAAAAAGAGAGAACAATTTATCCTTTACACTCTATTTTTCATCCAATCCTTGCTATCTACCTAACAACATATTGAGTTAGGTTTTAGTCATTTGATGTTGTATTCCTAGGTTAACGAGTCCTTCTAAAGAAATAGCAAAAATTTACAATAATTTCACAATATTTCTAAAATAATCTTAATTGAATAGTTAGTCTATCATCATTTGAAAAACACCATTAACTCTGTTAAACAATATCCTTTCACATTTGTAACATTAAAAAATAATATAAAAACTAAGTCATTTTTTAAAAAGAGTTAATAACATTTTTTGAACAACAATTCACAAAATGACTAAAATGATAGTTGTAAGGACACGTTTTGATTCACAGCTCAAGAGGTTTGGACAATGGCCCAATGAGCCCAAAACAATAAATTTGTTAGAAAATGGGCTAGTTATTGAACGTTCAATGAGTTAGAATGTAAATTACAATAGGCTAGTTGGAGTTAGAATAAGTAAGACAAACAGATTGAAAAGAAAAGTACTCCTCGGTCAGGTCCAAGGATGGTATGTTCTTATATATTTCTCTTAGACTTATACAAATATTCAAGTTCTTGGTTACACAGTAATTTCTTTTATGGTTTTCTGATGATCCCTCCTGTAATGGAATCCTCCTCCTTTTATAACCCCTTTCCTTCTTTCATCTTAGTTGTTCACGTGTAGATCAGATTGCTAATCTCCTTGATACTTGTCCCATTAGCACCTTCTTGAAGTCTTTGTGGGTAGCTGTTAGGCTAGAAGTCACTGTTCAGGTATCACCTCCACATTAATGCGGCCAGTTGATTAGGTGCAGAGTATTCAATGCGGTGGTAGCAACTTTCTTCCTAGATACTTCTCAATTCTCTATTTACTCACTTCTCTCTGAAGCTTATCCTTCCAACAGTTGCCCATTGCCCAATACTTGATGGGTGGTCGAATTTCAGGCTGCCATTCTATTGGCCGAGGAGGGGTTGCTCCTCGAACAACGTCATCTGTTTACTACGATCAGACCTCTTCCTCGGCCCAGTAATCTACTTGCCTTTGCTAATAAGTACCTGTCTTTGAGCTCTCTGACATCCTTTTGGTGCAGCCCATGGCCCAATATTCTTATCTGGGCCCTTCATCCCTACAATAGTGTTCTCAAAATTAATGGATTAAAATAAAAAAATTTAAGTTTAGTAGACTAAAATGATAATTCATCAAACTTTTTCTTATAATTTGCAAATTGTATCTTCGATATAGAGAGAGAATAAAATGTAGTGCAGATAAAGACTTTTATAATTACTTAAGAAAAAAAAAACTAATACTAAGGTAAAAATAACTTAAGTTGTTTATTTGACTAAATTACAAAGTTCACCTTTAAAGTTAGGATAATTTTGATTTCCACACTAAATTTTAAAATTTTGATTTGATCCCTCTAACATTACCTTTTTTTTTATTGGGAACTATTTCATCTAGGCTTGTGCTAAGTTGGCCATTAAATGCCAAGTAAGATTTAAAAAAAAAAAAAACTAGTTACACACTCAAAACTATGTCATTTTTGGGTCCACTAAATTGTTATCCAATTAAACCATGCCACATCATTTAAAGAATACACATTATTAAAATAAAAATAAATCAACAAAGACATTAAGCTTTGTTTGGATGCCCAATAAATGTTGTAAAGAAAAAAAAAAAAAAAGAACTACTTTATTTCTTTTAATTAATTGATACTGAATGACATAATTTGATTGAGCCAACTAAACATATGTATAGGCTTATGTATCACTTAACAATCACCTCAAAATAACAAGTAATATTAGAGGACTAAAAAAAATTTGTTGAACTTTTTTTTTGAGAAGAAAAAATTTAAACTTTATTTCAGGATGTAGACGCCATAGTTTAAAGTTCTCTAAAAATAAAAAATAAAAACTTTAGATGTCAAAATTAAAATAGCAATTTATAATCTATTTATTCATTTTTGGCATGGGTCGAACAAGTTGACTCTTTTGGAGGGAAGCTAGCGCCACTAGACTGAAACCTGTGACCATAGTGAAAAAAATCTAAATTGGATGCTAACCTTAGGATTTTTTTTTTTCTTTCAAAATAACACTAAAACTCAAACAATTTTGTTAGTTAGCACGTTTTCAAAACTATTTAGCAATCTAACAATTCGAGAGTAAGAAACTCGATTTTGCTATGCTAAATCATGTATAACGAACTCCCTTTTTGTGCTTACGTGGACGAAATTTCCACCTCAACTATTGCCACAATGTGGAACTCGAGTGCATTATACTCAATTAAGCAAGAAAACTTGCAAACTAACACAAATCCTCAAATAATTTCATTAGTTAGCAACGTTTCCAAACTATTTAGAAAACTAACATCTCGAATCTAAGAAACTCAATTTTTCTCTTAAAACTTAAGTATGATAGAGTTGAGTTCCCTAAAACAGATCCACAACAAAAACGCAGCAATTCCTAGCAACAAAAACGCAATACCAAAAACTCCAAGCACTGGGTTTGATGATCTTGGCATCAGAGCAGCTTGGGTTTGATGATCTCAGCACCAGAGTGGCTTGGGTTTGTTGATCTTGGCACCAAAGGTTTGTTTTCTGGTTTGGTTTGTCTTCAAATTCGTTTTATGTGTTCTCTGGGTTGGTCTATTTGCGGTACCATAGAGACACTTGGTTTGATTCAACAATACCAAACAGACACCAGTGCCAAGATCGCTAAACCCAATCTAAGAGGCTGGTGCCAAAATCGAAACTACTGCGGGTGTTCATAGGGTTCGGTCAGATTCTTCTTTTTTAGGAAACAACCTCCTTCGTGGATTTGGGTCTTCATGGAGTTGTGTTTTGGTTTAGTTTTTGATGAACTGCAAAACTAGAACTTGTGGATTTGGGTCTTTGTGGGGTTGTGAAGGTTTGATTTTTGATGAACTGCAAAAATTGGAACTCGTTTGATGAATTGCAGAAACTGGAACTCATGGATTGGATTTAGGTCTTGGTTATGTTGATTTTTCATGGAACTCGAGTCTCAAATTCTTGAGTTGCAACTGTGAAATTGAGTTTATGGACCTTGAGATGCTAGTTTCCTAAATAATTTGAAAACGTTGTTAACTAACGAAATAGTTTGAAAATAGGGGTCCGTTTGTGTAGCGGCTACGACTACATTTTTTAAGATTGCGTTTTTTTTAGGCTGGTCCATGACATTGTTCATGGACCAGCCAAGTGATAAAAACGCATGAACAGTAATTTGCAAAAAAATATTTTGCTACAGTATTTTCAGTAATAGGTTTTCAGTTTTTAGCAAAATAAGCGGTATCCAAACGCACACTAAGTATTATTTTGAAAAAAAAAAAAAAAAATCCAATTTAACACAACAAAATCAAGTTTTTCACTCTCAAATTGTTAGTTTGCTATATAGTTTTGAAAACGTAGGGCCCATTTGGTACATGTGTTTAAACACATGTTTTCAGTTTTTAAACAATATTACAAGTATTTCCATACATTTTTTCACCCACACAAATTTAAAAAAAAATTAAAAACTGTTATTTAAACATGTACCAAACGGGCCCGTACTAACTACCGAAATTTTTTTTAGACTAAAACACTATTTTGGGGTCACAGTCAATTTAGTTCCTACATTTTGGTAGCAATCAATTTGGTCCTTATTATTTTCAATTTGCAGTTAATTTGATCCTTACCGTTAACTCTGAAAATGCCTATATGACAAATAATTTACATTATTGGCGTATCTAATATTAAAATATTAAATAAAATATTGACATAGCTTAATTTTAGTAACCACATCAATGCTTAGATGAAAAAAGAAGCCACGTCAGCTTTTAGAAAATAATTTTATTTTCTTTACCAAATTTTTTCCTTTCTCTATTTTTTTTTTCTTTTAATTTTCTTTACCATTTCTTCAATATTTGTTGTTCAGAAAAGATTCATTCATCACTGTTCTTGGTAAGTTAAATTAGGATTAGAACGGATCACAAAGAGAAGCCATGTCCAACAACAAACATTTGGTAAAATCCTTTTCTTTTAAAAACGAATTATAAAAGAACATGTCAAGCGAATCCATCATCCATCATCCATCTACCCGTTTTGCAGATCACTACATCTACAAAGGAATACACAAAAAAAAAAAAACCCATTTCAATCAAATCCACCATCCTTGTACCCATTTTGCAGATCTAAACCCATTTTGTAGGTCACGCGGAGAAGACATCTTAGAGAATACGAGAGAAGAAGCATTGGCCTCCCAACAAAGGTCATTGCCGCATGCACAACAGAAGCATCTGCCTTTCTCTGTCCTCTAATCTCCATGGATCTCCGCCGCCGTCGATGCTCCTATTCCATTTCTCTGTCTCTCGCTCTCCTTCTCTCACTCTAAGCCCTCTTTGACTCTCGCAACCGCCATGGTTGGATCTGCATTGTGCTAGTGGCTTCTATCTCTTCCCCTCTCCTCAAATGAGCCCTCAATTCTCACAATCGAACTAAAATCTAACCTTTTTCTCACTCAATTTGATTCTTTCCAAACCCAAAGCTTTGGCTCTTTGTCTCTCACATGAGTTTCTTTGATCTGTGGTGATGGAGATTTTTTTTTTTTTGGTTGCCATATAAGCGTTGACGTGGCCGTTAAAATTCAGTCAAGTCTGTATTTTATTTAATATTTTAATATTAGATATGTCAATGCAAACTATTTGCCATATAGGTATTTTCCGTTAGAGAGTTAACGGTAGGGATCAAATTGACTGCAAATTGAAAATAACAGTGATCAAATTGACTGTTACCAAATGTAAGGACCAAAATAGTGTTTTCGTCTTTTTTTATTTATTTATTTGAGAAACACATACACATATAGGGGAAGGGGGATGAGATAAGGGAATACACACATGCCAACACCAAAACTACATGCAACAGTTAGTGCCGCAGAGCAAGTGATAAACTCCTTCTCAATATCACACCTTACCGAAATGAGATGACTCGACAACACTGAGTATCTTTTTTTTATTTGAGAAATGCATGCAACAAAATCTTTTTTTATTATTTTAGAAACACACACACATATAGGGCATGCAACAGTATCTTTTTTATTTATTTGAGAAACACACACATATAGGGGAAGGGGATGAGATAAGAGAATACACTTATATGCCAACACTAAAACTGCATGTAACAATTAGTGTTACGAAGCAAATAATAAACTTCTTCTCAATATTACACTTTACTGATATGGGATTACTCTACAACAAATAGTATCTTTTTACTGGCCACTGAAATTGTTTAAATTGTTAGTATTATTTTGAAAAAAAAAAAAAATCCTGAACCCTATGTTCAATGAATGTCCCACCTTCCATTTCCATTTTCAGAAAAAATGTCAGCCCCTCTGACCCATTTCTTCAAACACCTTTCCTACACGCTCTTACGTAGGCGCAGTCGTCTCCTCCACCCACCTTACTCCCCCCTTACTCTTTTCCTCACAACAAGCTACAAGGCCAAGGACCCATCACCATGGACCCCATCTTCGAACACTGCAAAGCTTTCATCTTCTTCTTCTTCTTCTTGTATACCCACGAAAGCGGAGGAGTCTTTCACTTATCCTTCGTACCTCTCCGTTCACATTTGCTGTCGAAAAGACGTGGCTGTGAGCTTCTTTTCTCTCTCTCTTTCTTTCTCTTATCAGCAGACATAGTACTAACTAAATACTTGTATATGTAACTGTATAAATGGTTATTCTTGTGGGGTTTGATTCCGGGTCGAATCTCTTAACATATAATATTTGATTGACGTCAAATTTGATATGCATGTTAAAAATGTAGAGAATATTTAATATGTAACTCAACAATAGAATTTTCAAAATATTAATTCAATAAAAAGTCATCGGGTAGTTTAATATTAAGGAAGAGCTATGCTTTGTGGTAGGCTTTTTTGTAAGTTCGACTGTCATGCTTGTACAGTAAGTGATGATGAAGTAAATTTTTTTTAAAGAATTAATTACAAGCTTTGATTCTAAATATAAGAATCACCAGAAGAATATTTGGCAAATAATAAAGAGAAGATATGTTTGTCTAAGTTGTAAACTCACATAATTTTACAAAAGATTTCAATGGAAGCACGTAGATAGATATCTTTCTAAGCATGGTCAATATTCCTAGGATGAATCCACAACTGCTTTCTTGAATAACCCAAAATAGGATAAAATTATGCTAATGCATAAAATCAAGGTGGAAAAACTGAAAAGGAGAAACCAAAGTATCACATTTCAACTCAGGAAAAGTGACTTCATAACAGTAATAAGATTTCAAAGATATTTTTTGGACTTATCATACTTATAACAAACGTATGTATTTTACTTATTATCATAAATCCTTGTTAGTGTGTGTAGTACCATACTTGGAATTTCGATGTAAAAAACATATTAACAGGAAGATCATTATATGAGTACTTGTGGCAAAAACTGGTCATATGTGGTTGGAATCAGTGCTTATTGTTTCATTAGTTAAGGCGTTTTTTTTCAAGTTTAGTGAAATAGCCAATGACTGACTGCATTTTATTTTTTCATGTTGCCTAGGATATGCTTTCAGAGGCTCTTTTATGCTTTGGTGCAAGTTCTACAACCATGGATGAAGAAGACACCTTTAAGAATTCTGATGAGGTGGGTCCTCTTCGAATTTATTACATTTAACTATGAAGGCTACATATTACATTTAATTTATTTTTGTTCCTTTCTATTGGTTTATCTCAGTCATGGATGACAATAATGTGCTCATAAACTATTATGTTTGAATTTGTAGTCCCAGTTTACTGTCAAAGTTCTTGTATCAGACAACTGAGATATTAAACAATAATGAGAAATGAGCAATAAATGGAAGACCATGATAAAATTATTTTTTTTCTCCTCTATCTATGCCATGCTAAAAGTAGCCTCTAAGTTCACTAAATTGGATTAATTGGAGTGAATGATGCAGCAAGATGCTCTCTAACATCTTTAAATGCAATATAGCTTTGGGACTTAGGATGTTGATGTAGTCTTTTAGCAAGCATATAAAATGCAGACAGCAGTACTTGTGAGCTACAATTGTATGTAGTAGCAAATGTGGTATGGGAAAAAAATGAAAAAGTGAAAGATAAACAAATAATGCAATACATTATGGAACCACAGAGAATGTATCTCTTGTGGATTATCAAACGTAATTAAAACTTTGGGTTCCATTTTATGCTGATCCAGCATTCATTTTGCATGTATGTTAAAATAGCAACCAGAAGTAGATTGAAGTTTTCAGGTGTTTTTCTTATGTGTGATGGTGCAAATTTGCTGATACACTCACTGCTACATGATTCCTGTCAATAGTGGAAAGGAGCATAATGTGTCATTATCTTGTCCCAATTATTTGGAATTAATGGCATACACCTTACCTGTTGAGAATGAGTGAGTTACAGCCTAAGCTATTGGAATTAGTAGATGAATTTGGTTGAGTCCATTTCTAGGAGTTGAGTTTGATAAAAACTGCAAGAATGAATAGTGTTATAAATGTGCAATGTATATGGTGATACTGATATGTATAACTAGGAGGAGATTCACTACATCAGTGTCTATGTTGTGAATTGGCTTGACCATATATGTATATACTATATGACAAGGAATGACTATTCAGGCTTCATTCCTGGAAATGGTTTACCTCCTCCTGTTTTAGCTTTTGATATCCATAGCAGCTTTGGTTTTACTGTCCTCTGTTTTCTCCCCACCCCCCCACCCCTTTTTTCCTGCTTGTTGTATGTCTTTTTCTTCCCCTCCTTTCCTTTCCCTTTTCATGTGTTTTTCTTTTGATAATGAATTCATTGATCTCTATCCTTATCCCTCTTGAGTGCTAAAGCTAAAGCCTGGTGAATGATAGGAGGGTGGTGTTTATTCGTTATGCCACAGCATGCTGACCTCCCAGCGATTTTTAGAACCAAAATTCTTGTAATTTGAAATTATATGTACATAGAAAACAGCATATGTTTGAAAAATATGAGATACTATTTCAAAAGGTGATCCAGTGTTTTTACTATATATGCTGCCACAAGTTATGCTTTACACAATCAGTAACCCAACCATGACAAGCTAATGTGCACAAATTAGATTGGCTAAACTTTAACAGGTCATTGATGACATGATAAATTGATAATACATAATAGAAGTTACAGGCATGACAAAATAAACTCATTGTTTTAAACAGTTTACTTACTAATAAATTTTTATGCAGATTTTTATTGATTCTATATTTCCTGAAGGTGAAGATGTAAATGTGTGCATTTCACATGCTGCAAATTCTATAGGCTTGAAAGAGATTCCTTATTATGAGGTTAAAATGGGTGAGCAATATGACTGGATAAAGAAAACTCAGGTTGAATTTCTTTTCATGTAATCTTTCTTGCAATATAAAGCTCATGATTATTTTTTTATTAATTTATAAATCACTTCTAATATGTTGATCTAGTTGCTTGCTTGTCTTGTATTCTATCTGTTTTATATATGTCTTTCATGTGATGTTGCATTGATTTTTGTGATTAAATGAAATGGTTTTCTTTCTTTGATCTTTGTGTATCTGTAGTTGGATAAAAGTGCACTTTTACTAATGGGAAAAATCATCAAAGAGCTTTCTTGTGTGGACCAGAAGCCATTACCTTTGCATACTTATTTGCTTCTGATCATTGATGAGTTTTAGCAACAAATTTTTTTTTTCATAAGCAAGTTTTAACCACAAAATTAATCTACACATTGGTTGTTTGTGGCCTATCAAGCAACTAAAATGAAGACTAAAATTAGGCTCAGATGTACCAGATTAACTCTAAGATATGCTTCTGGAACCAATATGAGTTTTTCCGCATCTGGGCCCGCTTTAACACCCCTATCTCAACTCCATTATCCACCCTCTTCCAAAAGCTTGACACTTTTTGAAAAATTTCATTTATTGATAGGAAGGAAAAATGTTTTAACTTAATTTAATTCAAGGCACAAAATGACCCTGGAATAGCTCAATATGATAGGGTTTTTTCTTTTCTTTTTTCTTTTTCCGAAATGCACTCAGGATGTTTCTCCCCTGCTGGCAGCCTTTGCATTAGCTGATCTAGGAAACATCACTAGGGTGCATAATAGTTTCTTTGATTAACTGGTGGTACAACATTTTTTTATTCTTTTTTTTTTTTTTGGGGGGGGGGGGGGGGTACAACATGGTCTTGACAATGTAGATGTACTTGCTGAGGAATTTTTGTGACAAAACTCTCTCTTTAGCTGCACTATAACCCCAAAATTAATTAGTAAACCTATAAGGTCAACCTAGTTTCACAACCCAAGATGCTAACTTGGAGAGACAAAACCAATGGAGCTATTGTGAATTTGTGATTGCAGCATAAATCTATGATACTTTGTTGTCTTTGGTTTTGGAGAAAGTAGTAGTTATAATCTTGTTTCAGTCCACCCCATCCTACAGAAGTTTGTTGCAGAAGATGACATCTGATTGGTGGTACAATTCCACTACCTTTTCAAATTCATGATGATGTCACAGGAAAGAATTGCTTGTATTTTCTTGGTACCCTTTCCCCCTCCAAAACAGTGGGGGGGGGGGGGGGAACTGTTTCACCACTAATGATTGACCACTGCAATGCCTGAGTACCTATAGAAGCATTGAATGTGCCAATCACTATATAAGTATCCACACTTGCACTTAGGCTGATGTAACACCAACAAAGCCTTAGTCCTAAATTTTTTGGGTCAGTTATGGATCCTAAAGAAAATTATTCAGGTTCGGCCACATGTATTTTTTTTCCTCTATTCTATTCTATTCGAAGCCATAGGCTCCGTTCTATTCAAAATCACCTCTGATGGGCACTGTTAATTTCTCATTCTGTGCTCCCGAAATATTATGTGATGTAGGTGCATAGCCTTCCAATAGGTGATTAGGGACAATGTTATGGTTCCCACTAATGGCTTTCTTTACCACTAGCTTATAATTATTAATGGGGCTCAAAATCCTTACTGCAAGAATTAATTGCCTAGAATTATAGTTTAGGTACCTAAAATATTATATTTTGAAGTTATCTTTGAAATTAGTAATTTGACTACTTTTCTATATATGGCAGGAAGACTTAAGCTAAAAGATATGCTTTTATCTTTCAGTTTTATGTTGAGTCCTTGTAATCTTAGTATATTAGGAAAACATTTTTTTTAGTATATCTTGGGTGAGAAAGCAGTCTAAGATGTTCTATCAGTAAAGTATTTAGTCTGGTATTTTATACATCCTTGTGAAATCCTTCTATCTTTACCACATCCAAGTCCTTAACCTCACCCCTTTCTGCATCACGTTGGCTTCTGATGGGAACTTAAATAACTATTGACTTAAGGCCTTACGTTATTGAACAATGCCCTGATAATGAGCACTTTCAAATTTCAATCCATTGAATAAGAATTTCAGTTGAACTTATTCTTGATTATATTATATCAACACATTATTCAAAATTTGTTTTCCATTTTTACAGGAATCGTTTCATCCTGTTGAAGTTATTGAAGGAATTTGGGTCGTGCCTCAGTGGAGAAGTCCCCCTGTATGTTTATCTTAAATCAAGTTTTGTAAAGGTTTTGATGCAATGATTGCTCACCATATATGACTACTTCTCTGTAGCTTCTGAAAAAAATTGATAGTCATGTTGTTTTGGGGTCTATGTATAACTTTTAAGTAGTGAACACCGAATCCTGCTACTAGTATATACTGCTTCTGAATATTCAGAAAGTTCATCCAAAGCATGCAAACACACAATCACATCTTTTAAACTTTCGGATGGAACAATCTCCTCCGTCTCGCATAGTTAACACTCTCTAACTCTAATACTTTATTCACTAAGAAGAATGTGAACTTTAATATAAATGTTGTCATATGGGATAGTTAAAATTAGTTTTGCTTTTCCCTGCAGGATGTTCAAGCAACAAATATAATTCTAAATCCTGGATTAGCATTCGGAACTGGGGAGCACCCAACTACTAAGATGTGTCTATTGCTGCTACATAGGTTAATAAAGGGGGGAGAACTTGTCTTCGACTATGGCACAGGATCTGGAGTTCTTGCAATCGCAGCTCTTAAGGTATTCAGTTCTTAATATTGTGCTTGACCCAATTAAATTAAAATGAAACACCCTTCATTGATGTTATAACGAATCTATTTAGTGTATTTGCAGTTCCCCTCATACGCATTGCTTATTACCCCAATCCCATTTTTATCTTTCTACTTTCTTGGATTCTTCCCATAGTTCTTATCAAAAATTTTTTTTTTCTCAAACAAATTTCTGTAAAATGATGGATTATTGATAATGCCAACTAATTCTCAAATCCAACTTTGTCATTATGACTGGGAGTGTAGTTTGGTGCTGCCTTATCAGTTGGGATTGATGTAGATCCCCAAGCAATTACTTCTGCACGCCAGAATGCTGCTCTGAACAACATCAGACCTGAGAAAATGCAACTACACCTGGTTCCTGGCAAAACCTGTCCTTCCTCTATGGATGAAAGGATATGTGGAATTGTGGAAGGACAGGAGTCAAATGGAATGGGGATCATCTCTGAAACAGGGAAGTATGATGTGGTTATTGCTAATATTCTTCTAAATCCTCTATTAGATTTGGCAGATGATATTGTGTCTTATGCCAAGCCTGGAGCAGTCATTGGTCTCTCTGGCATTCTATCTGACCAGGTATCTTTGTGGCATAGGTGATTCATTATCATGGCATGACGTGTACCTATGTGAAACTTAAATCACCTTAAGCGATAGAATAATAAAGTTATGGCCAGTATGGCAAGCTCACCAAATATTTCAGTAGAAAAGCTTTCCTGAACTTCTATCATACTGGTTCTAGTTAAGTTATATATTATCTAAACCATCCTTTTATTAACACACAGAAAGCACGTCATTCTAAAGCTGAAAAGAAATGTCAACTAGAAGTTTGAAACACTTTTCATATTATGCATTTACTACCATTAGTATTTATTTTGTCAGCATTTATTGTGTTGATATAGTGCAGTTATGGGCTTAACAAAAATTAGAGCCAGTAATGCTTATAGCTAGAGAAACAGGTTTCTGGAAAATGCTTCTTTGAGGGGTTCCTATGGTTTTCTTAGTGTCCAAGAGTTTGATACATCATCAGCTTTTATACCATATACCAACCTTACTTTTGTCATTGGACGAATTGGTTGCAGCAAATGCAAACCAGGGTGTTCTTGCCATTTGCAATATATGCAAAAGCCCATGAGATGACAGAACATACAGTTGATGCATTCCGTCAGTGGGATAATTTGGGTTGAAATCTTACATATGAATCAGTGTCAATATAAGATCCTGGATCTGATTTTCTGATGGTTATGTATGTATTTTATGCAGCTTTCATATATTATAGAGCAATATTCACCATTCTTGGAGGGCATATCAGTGTCAGAAATAGATGGTTGGGCATGTGTGAGTGGCATTAAGAAAAGAAATCTTGCTGACAGCCGAGGGAACTTTCAGCTTGCAGAAGCATAAGTTGCTCGATTAAGAAGTTGAGCATTTCATGCATTGATCATTGCTGTTCAATGCCAAGCTTGTGGTGTCTGGCAGATTTCTACAACCTGTGAGTTGCTACTTGATAGTTTTTCCTGAAATATGAAGGAGTAAGCATCTGCTATATCTGAGTAAAAAGGCCACCTGCTATTTTCAGCTTTGATGTCACAATCTGACATGCAGGAATGTCTGGAATGAATGCAGTGCTCCAGGATTTGTAGCAGTGCTGGGGCAAACGGACAACCTTCATAATAGAATTTTGTGATCTACATATCAACAAACAAACAAACAAAAGTTTAAAATGTATTTTACACCCTCTAAGTTAGGAGTTGCTTCTAAACCGGCAATAAACTTTCAAAAACTTGCAATTTACACTCAACTATTACAATGATGTCAATATACACTTCTTGTTATTATCCATAACAATTTTGCCACTAACCTGCCTAAAAATGACGTCATTTTTTATATTTTTCTTATCAAAACGACATTCTTTTTGGGTTAGTTAACAACAAGATTTTAATGGATGTTGAATGAAGAAGCACCAAAGTGTAAATTGCAAGTTTTTAAATCAAGAGACCGAATTAGAAGTGATTCCAAATTTGTGTAAATAAAATTTTAGCAAAATAAAGGTAATTAATTAAAATTTAAACCAGCAAAATAATAAAAATATTAGAGTTATCAGTGAATCAATGAGTATCACTTGAGGTTGTTTTAAGCAGCATCTATGCATGTTTTGAGTGCTGCATAGACAATCTTTGATAATTCAGCTTGGAACTACGATATAGTTGATGAAATACCATGAACAATTGCAACTAAAGTTGTCAATTCCTTTCCGGTAGTTGTTCTGATTTGTCTATTGGAATAGAATATCTTGTTACCACTATTGTGTTTGTGTTTAGATATATTTTGTTCATAGTGGATCCCAAATCTGGAAAAAGAAGGGTTGTGGTGCATTAACAGCTAACATAAACCTCAACTATAATCTCAATTCCTCTTGTCACTTTTACTCTGTCATGGAAAAGGTGTCTTACACCTTAACTCTAATTTTCGATGCACATTGTACCTAGTGAATTTCGAATGCAGAATCTCACTCTTCACTTATTTTTATGGAAGAGAAATAAGTTATTTGAGTTGAAACTCGGTTCACCTGAAATCCTTTTATTTTTCCCATATATGAAAATAACATAATTGATTTCTTTACAATAAGTTACAACAAAATGGTCATTATCAACATTAGTTTTTGTAACTAAGTTCTCTATGATGCATCAATCACCGAGATGGGAGACTAAAAAGAATATTGCATACACTAAGGGTACGTTTGGTAGACTGTAATGATGATTACATATGAATAAGAATAGGTATTACAAGGAATACAAGATACTCTAATGTAATACTTATTACTATTCACTTGTTTGGTGACAAAACCCTAAAGACAATGGAATGGAATAAAAGCATTTAAAATTAAATTGTCTGAAATACCCTTATTATAAAATTACAAATACACTTGATAAGAATTAGTGATAAATAGGCATATTTAAATACAAGTTTGAATCTTATACATATCGTCTATTATCTATCTTCTGGTGTTTATCTTCTTAGCAGACTTTGAATTATTTCCAACTCTATCCTCTTTATTTGCTTGTGGCTGTCTTTCAAACTCTGTCTTATCACCTCCTTTATTTTTTAATTTGCTTGTGACTGCTTGTGTAATCCATACACGACATGTTGGTTAATACTTATAAAAATCCTATTTTATTGTTTTGGAAATTGCAAATATAAAACAAAAGTTTCAAAACAAAAAAAAAATAATTTCAGAATAGCCTATTGAATTGCAAATAAAGTTTCTTGTTTGTTCTGTCATTCTAAGCTTGTTTTTGAAAGCGCATAAAGGACGCCAATAAGTTTTTCAAAACGCAAAAAATAGTAGAGAGAAAGAAAAAGGGGGACAGTACCTATGGAATCATAGGGATATAGTAGGGGAGAAAAAAATTCTTAAGAAGAGAGAGCGGCAATTGAGAGGAAAGAAAGGCCATACCTGTAGAAATAGGAAATATCTAGTAGTAGGAAAAGTTTTGAGAGAATGGACAAAATATTTCAAAAGGGAGGGAGATAGAAAATTTTTGAGAGGGAGATGAAAATTTTGGAGAAGCAGGTAAGAGGGGATATTTTGGGAATTTTCTTAACTGAGCGTGTTATTAAGTGAAGGAATAGGAATTCAGACCTTTTAATAAATAATTACTATTCCTCATTTTAAGGAATAGTTATTCATAAGAAATAATTATTCATTGTAATAAAAACTTTACCAAACAACTGTAAAACTAAATCATAAGATTAGTTATTACATTACAATACCTATTACAGTCTACGAAACGTGCCTTAAGTCATTTCAAATTGAAAACTAGATGAACATGAAGATAAACACGTCCCCAAGAAGTATAGCTATACAATAATAACAACAAAGCCTCAGTCCCAATTTTCTTCTTGAGATCATTTATAGATCTTAGTAGATTAGTTCAAGTTAGCAACCTATATACTTTTTCTCCGTTCTATTTTATTTGAAGTCACAATCTATGTTTCTTATTTAATTCTATGTTTCTTATTTAATTAATGTTAGGGGCATGCATTTAACTCACCAACTTGACAAAATTGACCCAACCAAACACCTTGGTTTGGATTTTTGTGGGCTTGTGGGTTGGATTGAGTGTAATTTAAATTTGAGCCTCGGGTTGGGTCAAGTGTGGGTTGATAGTTTTCCAACCCATTTAACCGTTACTCAATCCACCATGTATATTATTTTATCTTATTATTTGTATTTTAATTATTAGTTTGATTTATTTTGGTATTTTGAGAATTAGCATTGATGAATTTGGAAATTTAGAATATAATATATGCATGTTATGTAATTATAATATTTATTGAAAAAAAAATTGGTTAATCAATTTATGAAAGCCCAAATTGTTTTAAGGCATGAAACATATAAGTACAACCTAGCTACTTAATCCCAACTCATGTGGGTTGGGTTGGGTTAGGTTGAGAATTTCTCTACCATATAATGATGGGTTAGGTTGAAACATGGTTTTAAAAACTGGACTTGAGGCAAAACTGGATTTGCCTTTAGTTCTCGGTTTTTACCGATTTTTCCCAGTTTTTACCAGACCAAACTGGTATCCGATTCTCGGTTGAATTGGTCGAACTGGCCGGTCCGATCTAGTTTTTAAAATAGTGGGTTGAAAAAACCCCTCCAATCCAACCTATGCACATCCATAATTAACATCTTTTTTTACTATTTCAACTAATGTTATATTTTTTAGTACTTATTAGGTGAAATGGTATTCCCTTCTTTGTCATTCATGGTGAACCCCACTAAGTAGATTAATGGTGGGATCTACCGTGAATGTAAAAGAAAGAAGTACCATGTCACCATACTCCAAGAGTATCTAATATTTTATCCATTTTTTTTCTTCTTTTTACATTTTTTCATTCCCTTAACTTGAATCAAGTCACTCTTTCTTACTACCAAGTCACTTTTTCTTACTAGTATATTTACTAATCCTATATACATTACTAAAAGCTCAATGTAACAAATACAAGAGCTAGTTTAGATCCCTAATTTTTAAAATTATGGTTGGATTGCTTTTAATCTACTCAATTAAATGCGGAACAAGAGTAATCAATGTGCAATCAACTAGGACTACTACCTAGTGCATGGCCATACATAATTTACAATTAAGTAGTAAACACAACTAGTAAAGGGAAGAAAGAAGCAAACATAAGATGACATCACTATGTGTTATCGAAGAGGAAAACCAAAGTGTTTAGCATAAAAATCTCTCCGCGGCTCTCCAAGCCGAATCAATCCACTAGTAAATAAGTTGGAGTACAAGTTTTACAAAATAAACCCTCCAAGCCTAGTCAACCCTCTGTACTTAGACCCTTCGAGTCTCAGCTACCAACGGACTTCACCAAGCCTTGTCTTCATTAGCTTTCCAGATCCCGCAATTATCCCCAATTGCATCCACCATATATTGGCATGACCCAATGCTTCCTAAATGCTTCAAATAAACTCACAACACTGTGAATGTGTGTGGTTTGTGTTTGGGCTAAGAGCCTCTAAAAGGATACAAAATCAGAGAGGGAAGAGAGTGAAGAAAACTAATAGAAATGCGTAGAGAATTGTAGGTAAGCAATCTCTAACTCTCCAATGGATTTCTAGGGTTTTCTCTCTGAAACTCTCCTTACTATTTCATGGGTGATGAGGCCTTTTATATTGTGGGTAAATAAATGAGGAAAGCATTCAAATACAACTATCCGTGCATCTCGCGAGTTGGCCAAGTTGCGAGCCACTCGCGAAATACCTCTGACACTTGAGTCTTTTGAACTTCCAGAATGTGCTCCTCACGTGGCCTTTTGAGGGTTGCACCACTCGAGAGTCAATCGCAAAATACCCTGTTCTTAGGAATGGCAACAGGTCAGGTTCAGAGTAGGTTTCTTTATCCCCGTTACCCACCCTGTCAACCACCCTCCATTACCTAAACCCACCTTGTTAACTAAATGGTTTTTTTTTGCCCCCATACTCGCCCCTTTAGGGCCCTGCCCCACCCCGCCATGCCTTTCAGAAACCAAAAACAATATGATAATAGAAACATCATACAACGCATGTTTTGATGATTGACTAAAAGAATATAAGATGAATTAGAAATGAAGCCAATAAAATAAATATGAGAGATGAAATGAACCTAAAAAAAAAAATGGAGAATGAACTCAAGTCAGTGAGAGTGAGTCATGGTGAGTCGGTGACAGAGGGGGGCGGTTGCCGTTGGCTTTGATGGCAAGGTGGAGATGCAAGGAGGAGGGAGTGGTTGAGTGAGAGTGGGAGTGAGAGTGAGAGTGAGATTGTGAGGGTGGGTGAGAGTGACTAAATGAGAGTGACGGCTTGAGGGGGGTAGCTAAGAGAGATTGAAATTAAGATAGGTTAGGGTTTAGAAAATAGGAATAATTAGTGATACACACACACACACACACACTTAGGGTATTTTAGTAATATTGCATGTATACGGGTTGTGTTTAGGGCAAGTATGCCTAATACTCACACCTACCCTAAACCCATACGGGTTGGATTTTTAAAACTTAAACCAACTCCTATTGTTTCATGGGTCGATTAAAACCTGCCCCATTAGGGTCGGGTACCCGCGGGTCGGATAATTTTTGCCATTCCTACCAATTCTTTGGCAATTTCCACACTGAACCCATTACATTTAATCCCACAAACATACAGGTAAATGGTTGAAGAATTACACTCAAATTTGACATGGAATTAAAGCCAACAAAATTGAATTGAAAATCACAACTTTACAATTACCAAACTCATCTTAAGCAACTTTCCCTTATCTTTTCATCAATAAGGATCTCTCTATTTTTAAGTGAATTTTCTCATTTTGAATGCTACTTTTTTGTGTATTTTCATTAGTCTGTCTTAACATTCTCATTTTAACTATACTTATTTTATGAATATGTAGCTTTTTAACAAATCAACAATTAGTACCAAAGAGTATGGTCTTATAGCAATCTTATAAACAATTTCCTTTTAACTTAATAGGTATTCTACAATTACACAATACTACTAATGTACTTCCGCACTTCATTAACCCTATTCTCATATGAATCAAATCATCTTTGGTCTCTCCACTTTATCAAATCAAATACAAAATTAATGCATCATTAATCATAGGGTTGTCATTTGGGAAATATTTAATTGGATAAATCACAAATTGCACACTTTAATTTTGCCTAAAATTTAATTCAGCCAACTAACTTCACTTTTATTCAATTCAGTCCTTTAAGTTTCAAATTTGTTCACTTTAGTCCTCTCATTAGTTTCTATCATAATTAAGTCATTAAGGATCTTAACAACAACTTAGTTTTGTATTGAACAAAGATGAAAATTAATACCATCAGAGACTAACAGAAGGACTAAATTGAACAAAATTGAAAGTTAGATAATTGAATTGATAGAAAGTGATGTTTTTTATATGGTTCAGAAATATTTCTAAACTCTAGTTTAATAAGAACAAAACTTGAGGACAATCAGTAAAAATATATCTCCAACTCCATGTGTTCTTTATTTTTTGAGGAAACTTTCTAACTCAACATTAAATGCCTATAAAATAAAACACTCTCTTACTAATTGATATCTTCAAAATAAATTTATCCAAAAATTAAAATTAAAAAAAAAAAATCAATCCACTTTAATATTTCCCTCAAGACTAGGTTCCAACTTATTTATTTATTTATTTTATCAAGACTCACTAAATTATTTTATTTTATTTTATTTTTCTTTTGAATTTCCAGTTTCCTTAATTCTTAATCGCATGTATACTAAAAAAAAAAAAAAAAAAAAAAAAAAAAAAGAGAGAGCTTTCCACTCTCCGTACAATACTTGATCTTAGCCAAAAGGCCGAGAAAGGTATTGCTCTACGTACAATACTAATCGTCCATTCTTTGTCTCGCTCTTAAATCCCCTGACTTCGTTTGCAGCCTTTGAATTTATGTACTAGCCTTCTTTGACCATATCTCTGCTAACTATTACTCTTTGTAATACTCGGCCAATTACGACCTCCAAACCAGTTTTTTGAAGATTCAAGAACTAATGAAATTTCCTGGAAATTATTTTGTTCTTATCTTTTTCGCTTTCTAAGTAGTTACATATAACGCTTCTTACGTCTGCGTTTTATTGGCAAACACTTAGAAGCAAATTACATGGCTCTTAATTCCAGAGTATTGTTGAGTGCTCTTTTTCATATAATCTTTGCTCGATCATTTCTTGAAATCAGCAATGGCTTCGAGACTGATGATGTCGACTGCTTGAAGTCAATTAAAGATTCACTTGAAGACCCTAACGGCTACCTTAAAGATTCATGGAACTTCAACGACAATACCGAAGGTTTCATCTGTAGCTTTACTGGGGTCGTATGCTGGCACTCTTCTGGGGAAGATGTGTTAAATCTCATACTCCACAACATGGGGCTCGGGGGCCAGTTCCCACGGGGCATTAAAAACTGCACAAGACTAACAGGATTAGCTCTCTCTGATAATGAACTTTCAGGACCCCTCCCATTTGACATAGCAGAGTTAGTCCCATTTGTCACAAGCCTCGAACTCTCCGGCAACAAATTTTCTGGGGAAATCCCGAAGAACATTGTCAATTGCAGTTATCTAAATGTCCTTTTTCTTGACCACTACCAACTAACTGGTGAAACCCCTCCTGAATTGGGCCTTCTTGGTCGTATTAAAACGTTCAGTGTTTCTAACAATATGTTGTCAAGGGTTGTCCCTGACTTTGGCAATGCTTGAGTTCACGCTGATAGCTTTGGTTGGGGCCTCAACCAACCCCAACCATCGCTGACTTCAACCCACGGCCTCAACCAACCCCAACCCAATAACTTGCCGCTGAGAAACACGAGACTCATCAAGCAAACCTCCACTTGCAGTCGGACCCATGCGTCGAACCCTCGACTGTCGGACCCACACCCACTAGTAGTCATCAGACAAACCTCCACTTGTAGTCATCAACGACCCCATCGGACCCACTAGAGGGAGAGTTTGAGAAAGAGAGATGAGAGAGAACGAGAGTGAGAGAGCGAGAGTGATAGTTTGAGGAGAGAGAATAAAAAAATTAAAAAATTATAACATCTTGCTACAGTGAGCCCCCAAAAATGAGAGCTCACTGTAGCAAGATGTCAAATTTTTTAGCATAAAGCATCTTTGATGAAGTAGAGTTTTGTGGTTTTAGATGCTAAAAGTAGCATTTTAGCACTTATACCACATTTGATGAAAATGCTCTAAATCAATCTCAAACCTAGAGCAAGTGGTACTTAAAGTCAAAATTAATTTATTATTATTTTTATTTTGTCCTAGTTTAAGAAACAAAAATAAAAAGGGGACCGTTTGATAATGTTGTTCTAGTAACGTTGTTTAAGTATTGTGAAAATACATGTGGATGAAAAAGTGTTATGGAAATATATGTGTGGGGGCAAAAGCTTGAATTTGTATATTGGGCCTTAAGCCCTATTTGCTAATGGGGATGTGCCTGAGGAGGAGCAAATGATTGGGAAGGCCCCAGAATAGATAGTCACGTAAGGAAAGAGTGGAGGGCTGAGATCCGAGGAGGTTACACTCCTCGGACCGGACGAATATCAGTCGAGCAAGCATCCAGGTGACTTGGGCAATCTTCCAAGAGACTCCAACGATGAGGATAGACTTCAGGCACGTATGGAGAAGATAAGGATGTAGAAATATCTTAGGGAAAAACTGCTACCACCGCATTAAATGCACTGCAGCAACTTTCCTGGCCGTATTAATGTGGAGAAGACTTCTGAACAGTGGTCTCAACCACTACCGTTCATAGAAAGCCAGAGAAGATACTTGATAAGACACATACTTGAGTGTAGGGTTGGATGATGAACAACTGTACGATGGAGATAACTTGGAAAACTATATATAATGTGAAAGACCCTCTATAAGGTGGGGATCGGAAATACAGTGAAGAAAAATAGAAAGAGAACTACTGTAGCACAGTGTTGAACTATTTTTTAGAAATAACAATTTGATTATTAAACTATCTCCTCGGACGTACATTCCATCCATAATTACATACATTTTCCTGCTCGGTTACACTTGGAATCTGAGCTAACCGTTAATCAATCCGCCAAAAGCCCAGTTCTTTAGCCCAGATCTTTCGCCCACTCTCTACAAATTTATTGTATTGGGCTCATTGGGCTTATAACCCAATTCATCTGGGTTTGGGCTACAAATTGTGACCCTACAATTGGCACCGTTTGTGGGAAGAGCTAGTGCTTCAGTGGAGTATAACTGTTATGGCGAGATCAGGACCACACCAAACTAGTCCGCACCATACAGAATCAGCAAACGTTCGTCAACAAGATGAACTCCATGATCTTGAGCGTGAAAAGGATCTGGACAACTACCAGGAAGGCAGCTTGCAAACGCTCCACACAGGTGGAAGCGGTTTTCGGAGAAAAGGTCGTGCAGTGCATGAGCAAGGTGATGAAAAAGCTATGTAACAAGAGATTGATGATTTAAAGAGGCAACTTCGTCGAGCACAACAGAAGCAATCCCCTCCCAGCTCTGATGTTTCTTCTAATGACGAAGAAGATACTATCTACAGACAACGATCAAGAACTCCACCTAGTGAGTCTTTTTCCTATGAGAAAGAGCATCTTCACAAAAGGAAACACAGGAGTCCATCTCGCAAGGGAGTAGGAACTAATGTTACGAAGAAAGTTTTGAGCCAGATTTCTAAATCACCCTTCACACGGAGAATAGAAAAGGCAAAACTTCCCAGGCGTTTCCATCAGCCAACGTTCGCCATGTATAATGGTCAAATGGATTCTGTTGAGCACGTAAGCCAGTTCAAACAGAAGATGGCTGTCCACTCTTAGGATGAGACTTTGATGTGTAGAGTATTTCCATCCAGTTTGGGACTGATGCCGATGAGATGGTTTGATGGATTAAGGACAAATTCTATCAGTTCTTTCAAGAAACTTACCCAATCATTCTGTTCCCGATTCATTATATGCAGTAGGGTTTCTCAACCTCTAGACTCGTTATTGTCCATGTCAATGAGGGAAGGAGAGTCCGTGAAGGCGTATGTTGAAAGGTACTAGGAGATGTTTAACGAGATTGATGGCGATTTTGATGAAGTTGCTATTAGAACTTTCAAGGTCGGTCTCCCATCCGAGCATGGTTTGAGGAAATCTTTGATAGGTAAGCCTGTCACTAGTTTACGCCAACTAATGGACCGAGTTGATAAATATAAGAGGATTGAAGACGATTAACAACAAGAAAAAGGGAAAGCTAAGGTTATCCCTTAGGAAAGGAGGGATTTCAGGTCGGACCGATACAACAACAACTGGCCGAGAAGGGATTATGCAGATCAATCAGGGTCAAACAACACTCAGGTTGTCGGTGTAGTCTTCCGAGAGCCGATGCATCAAGTATTAGAAAAAATCAAGAATGAACCCTTCTTCAAACGACCCAATAAGATGGTGGGAAATCCTGAAAAGCGAAACCGTAACCTCTATTGCCAATATCATCAGGATCATGGGCATACCACAGAAGATTATAGGAGCTTGTGGAATCATTTAGACCAACTCGTCCGAAAGGGAAAATTAAAACAGCTATTGCATCATTCTAGTGGTCTGGGGGGCCAAGCCAACTCTGGGTCTCAAAGAGATATTCCTTCAAGACCCCCCTTGGGAACTATCAATGTTATCTTCGCTGCACTAAGCAGAACAAGATCATGCCCGTCTAGGATAATATCTGTAGCCCGTCTATCTTCAGGAGACACTAGTCAGGATCTGAAGAGGGTTAGAGTGGAGTTGTCGTTGGTCATGGGCTTCTCGGATGAAGATAAGATTGGAACCATTCAAGCCCACGATGATGCCTTAGTGATCACCCTCCGAATTGGGGGCTATGACGTGAAGAGGGTAATGGTGGATCAAGGCAGTGCTGCTGAGATAATGTATCCCGACCTTTACAAGGGACTGAACTTAAAAGCTGAAAATCTAACACCCTATAGTTCTCCCTTAGTGAGTTTTGAGGGGAAGATTATTATCCTAAAAGGTCAAGTCATATTACCTGTGTAGACTGGTTCAGAGGTGGTGGAGGTAGATTTTAACGTTGTGGATGCATACTCTCCTTATACAACAATTGTTGCCAGACCTTGGCTTCATACTTTGGGAGCAGTTTCTTCCACTCTGCACCAGAAGGTTAAATATCCATCCGGGGGTCAGATTAAGGAAATACTAGGAGATCAGGCTTTGGCAAGGCAGTGCATGGTGGCCGCCATCCAACATAAACCCGAAGCTGAATCCTCGGCTCATGGAGAAAAGTGGTTGTAGCAGTTAAAATCCTCGACGTTGTCCATCGATAAGCCAGCTGAGGATGCGAAGTGTGAAGATTTAGTAAAGGTTGTTATAGGGGACGACCTAGAAAAGTTTTTTTAGATTGGATTTCAGTTGCCTTATCAAGAGAGAGAAGAACTGATAGAATTCTTTAAAAGGAATATTGATGTCTTTGCTTGGAATGCCTACGAAGCCCCAGGAGTAGATCCAGAATTCATTTGTCATCATTTAAAAGTTAATCCGTTAATCACACCTAGGAAGCAGCCCCCCTGGCATCCATCCAAAGAACACGCCTAAGCAGTGCGAGAGGAAGTGACTAGACTTAAGCAAGCTGGTGCTATCAAGGAAGTTTTTTATCCTGAATGGCTGGCAAATACTGTAGTGGTAAAGAAGAAGAGTGGGAAATGGCGAGTGTGCGTAGATTTCAAGGACTTAAATAAAGCTTGCCCCAAGGACCCATTTTCTATGCCCAAGATAGACCAACTGGTAGATGCCACTGTCGGCCATCCTCGGATGAGCTTCTTAGATGACTTCCAAGGTTATCATCAGATACCTTTGGCCTTGGACGATCAGGAGAAGACTGCTTTTGTTACCCCTATCGGGAACTATCATTACAAAGTAATGCCATTCGGTTTGAAAAATGCAGGATCCACATATCAAAGAATGATGACAAGAATGTTTGAGTCGCAATTGGGGAAGAACATTGAAATCTACATAGATGATATGGTGGTGAAAAGTAAGATGGTTTCGAAGCATTTGGGGGACCTTTGAGCTATCTTTGAAATCCTTAGAAAGTACAAGTTGTGCTTAAATGCTTCCAAGTGCTCATTCGGTGTGGGGTTAGGCAAATTCTGGGGTTATATGGTCACTCACAAAGGGATTGAAGTCAACCCCGATCAGATTAAAGCTATTAACAACTTGCAATCTCCTTAGAATCCTAAGGAAGTGCAAAAATTAACCGGAATGGCCGCCGCTTTGAATAGATTCATATCTTGATCAGCAGACAAGTGCAGACCCTTCTTCCTGTTGATCAACAAATGGAAAGGTTTTGAGTGGACTGAAGAATGTGCCACAGCTTTCCAGCAACTTAAAGATTATCTAGCTCGGCCACCGATCATGTCTAGCCCTGAGCCAAATGAAGTTCTTTTTGCCTACATTGATGTGGCCTCTTATGCTGTAAGTTTGGTACTGATACGAGCTGATTGTGGCGTACAACGACCAGTTTATTATGTAAGTAAGACATTGCATGAAGCCGAAGTGCGTTATCTACCATTGGAGAAAGCTATCCTGGCAGTAGTGCTTGGCACACGTAAGCTGCCCCATTACTTCCAGGCACATACAGTTGTCGTTCTTACCCAGCTTCTGCTTAAAACCATACTCCGAAGTGCCGATTACACATGAAGGGTAGCAAAGTGGGATACAATTCTGGGGGCTTTTGACATCAAATACATGCTTCGTACCTCCATAAAAAGACAAGTTCTCGCAAATTTGGTGGTCGAATTCACCGAACCCCCAATAGAAGAGTTGGAATTAGCAGAAAACATGGATGAAAAATTGGTTGGCACGATCTCCCAATATCGCCTTCCGGCCTAGGAAGTATATATAGATAGGGCATCGAATTAGAAGGGCTCAGGGATTGGGCTAGTACTGACATCCCCTAAGAAGGTCATCATTGAAAAATCTTTGAGATTTGATTTTTCGGCTACAAACAATGAGGCCGAGTATGAAACTTTTTTGATAGGAATGGCCATGGTTCAAAGAATGGGTGGAAAATCAGTAAAAGTCTTCTCGGACTCAAGGCTCTTCATTGGCCAAGTAAAAGGGGAGTTTGAGGCAAAAGATGAAAGGATGCAGGGGTACCTGAGTCAAGTTAAATGTCTACGGTCAAAGTTTGATTCTTTTGACTTGCTACATATCCCCAAAAACAGTAATGCACATGCTGATTCTTTAGCTATGCTTGCAACTTCCTTGGCGCAAGATTTGCCTTGAGTTATTCTTGTTGAGGACTTGTACAAACTCACAAAGATAAGAAGAGAGACAGCTCAAATCTATCAGATTAGAGCAGGGCCGAGTTGGATGGACTCCATAATACAATTCTTAAAAGAGGATATTCTGTCTGAAGAAAGAATAGAAGCTGACAAAGTACAAAGGAAGGCCACTAGTTACTGGTTATCCGAGAACCAGAAGCTATATAAACGTTCATTTTCAGGACCTTATTTGTTATGCGTTCATCCTGAGTTGACCGAATCGCTTCTAAAAGAGTTGCATGAAGGAATTTGTGGAAGCCATACTGGTGGTAGGTCCCTAGCATATAGAGCTATTACCCAAGGCTATTGGTGGCCAAATATGCAGAGAGAGGCTCTGGAATACGTCAGAAAGTGTGATCAATGCCACCAAGCAGGGGGAATTCTTAATTAGTTATCTAGCCCATGACCATTTGCTCAATGGGGCTTCGACATTGTGGGACCATTCCCCAAAGCAGTCGGGAACAAAAAATATCTCCTGGTCGGCACAGATTATTTCACGAAGTGGATTGAAGCGGAACCTCTAGGTAACATTAGGGACGTGGATGCGAAAATATTTGTTTGGAAAAACATTGTCACTCAGTTTGGAGCCCCTCATGTGCTCATCTCGGACAACGGCCTTCAGTTCGATAGCAAAATGTTTAGAAGATATTGTGGTGAGTTAGGAATTACAAATAGGTATTCTACTCCTGCTTATCCCCAAGGGAACGGACAAGCAGAAGCCGTAAATAAAGTCATAGTAAATGGGCTGAAGAAAAGGCTAGATGATGCAAAAGACAAATGGGTGGAAGAGTTACCACATGTGCTCTAGACGTACAGAACTACACCTCGTAGGTCTACTGGAGAGACCCCCTTTTCGATGACTTATGGAGCTAAGGTTGTCATCCCTTTGGAAACTGGTTTCCCAACGTCGAGAATCAGTTCATTCAATCCAAGTGACAATGATGAGCAACTGACAAAGAGTTTGGACTTGATTGAAGAGAAGAGGGAAAATGCGATGGTTCAATTGGCCTACTACCAGCAAAAACTAAAGTAAGGTTATGATGCCAATGTAAAATCGAGACTTTTAACTCCTGGTGATCTGGTGTTATGTAAAGTTGTGGGCATTGCAAAGAATCCAGCTTGGGGAAAGTTAGGACCAAATTGGGAAGGGCCCTACCGTATAACCTCAGAAGCTGGTATTGGAGCATTTTTCTAGAAGATTTGGACGAACATGTAATACCACGTCCTTGGAATGTAAACAACCTAAAGAGGTATTACTATTAATAAATATTTTCATGATCAACTTATTCGTTCTTTATATAAAGTGTTTATACTTTTTACCTTTTAGTTCTCTTAAGTGTTTAAACTTAAACCGAATCATGCCTAAAGTCCTTGGACCAGATGATTTGAGTTAGTTAGCACTCATTCGCAGTTCTCTTAAGTGTTTAAACTTAAACCCAATCATACCTGAAGTTCTCGGATGATTTGGGTTAGTTAGCACTCATTCGCAGTTCTCTTAAGTGTTTAAATTTAAACCCAATCATGCTTGAAGTCCTCGGACCAGATGATTTTGGTTAGTTAGCACTCATTCGCAGTTCTTTTAAGTGTTTAAACTTAAATCCAATAATGCCTGAAGTCCTTAGACCAGATGATTTGGGTTAGTTAGCCCTCATTCGCAGTTCTCTTAAGTGTTTAAACTTAAACCCAATCATGCCTGAAGTCCTTGGACTAGATGATTTAGGTTAGTTAACACTCATTCGAAGTTCTCGTAAATGTTTAAACTTGAGATTCAATCATGCTTGAAATCCTTAGACTGAATGATTTGAATGGGTTAGTATCATAATGTCACGCTTATAGATGTTTATATAACTTTTAAGTTGCGCTTGAATGCATGGGGCTATTGATTGAATTTAAGTTAACTTGTAATACGTCCTGTCTATAAGATATGACAGTATATTTTATTCAAGTTAAAATGGCAAAAGGTCGCCATACTTTGACAATGAATCTTATAACACATATTATGACGTATGAAACAAAAGAAAGATGTCTTCATTGATAATAAAAAAGGTGTGGTACATTTCTTTAAAAAGAAACAACAAACAAAACAACAAAAAATATACAAAAATAGTTAAAACCCCCTAGCCTAAGCTTTCGTCTTGGGGACCCCTGGGTCAGCAGTTTCGCCGGGCTGAGAGACAGCAGTATTTGAGGCTTTCTCTGTGGGATTAGAAGAATTTTTCTTCTTATCTTGACCTTTATCCTTGACCTTGAGAATTTCAATCTTATTTCTTTTGCCAGCATCTTGGTTGGAGTCTTTTGGAACTTTCAAGGGAGCAGGAGAGACTTGGTCCGCCTTTGGCTGCGCAGATACTTGAGTGGCTTGTTCAAGGTGAGAGGGGTCAGGACTTGAGAGCTCGTGAATTTCTGGATCGTAGTAAATGCTCTCAGGTCACCTCAAATCAGAGTCCATAGGGACCCCAACAATATCAAGGGCTTTACCTTAAGAGATGTCACAGTAATCCCTACAAACAACGGAAAATTCCTCCGTAAGTCTGGCTTGAGTCTCCTCCACCCCAAGCATGTAAGCAGCCTGCTTCTCGGCCTCAGCTGCCTCCTTAACGAGTTGGACAGCTTCCTTGGCTTTCTGAAGCTCTTCGCGAAGCTCCGTCACCAGTTGATTCTCTGTTGCCAGATTTATTTCATTGTAGTGCAACTGTTTACGGATATCTTCAAACTGCTTCTCAGTAGTTTTCAGGCCTGCTTCAGCGCTATCTCTCGCCCTAACTACCTCTTTTAGTTGCTCGGCCATTTTAGAGTGATTTTCTTTTAGGGTGCCTAACTCTACCTCGACCTCGGATTGAGCATCGAAGGCCACCCTGGCCTCGCTACGGGCACTCTTAACCCAGTCCTCGGCCACGTAAACCTGTTGTGTAATCTACGTAACAAAATAAAATTTTTTACCTTTAGTATAAAACGTAGCAAAAACTTATGAAAATAACCAAGTATTTAGATAGGGCAATAAATCAAACCACTTATCATGGCTAGATCCCTCTTAAGGGATAGAAAGAGCTCCTGTTGGCTAAAATTCCTGTTGGCCTCCATGTCTTTTGGAAGGAGGAAGGGCTGCTCCAAGGCCTTGGCGACATAACCTGCATGCCCCCCGAGGTAATGCCTAATGGAGGAATCCCAGGCAATGGGTACACCGTCCACCTCCAATTTAGGAGACCATATGCATGATGAACGGTGCACTTGAGCCACAGGAAGCTCTTCTCGGCTGTCAACGGAGTTGGACCTCCTACTTCTTTGGTCCTGAGACTGCCTTTGTTGTTTATTTCCTTTTGGAGGGCCTATCTCGCCCTCCTCAGGAACCTCTTGGTGTCTCTTTCTCCTTAGCTCAAGATTGGGCTTTAGCCTGAAATCAGCAGGAAGCTGAGGAAGGGGAGGAGGAGGGTTCACTAAGGGCTTAAACTTGTTGGCCTCTTGGGGGGAAGGCGCCTTGTTCCTCCCCTTCATGAGCTCCCTCAAACTTGGGGTAGGTTTTAGAGTCATCTCTTTTTCTTCGTTATCTGAAGAGTCCTCCACGTAAGTTACTATAGGGGCAGGAGTTTGAACATATGAGTACTCGTCTGTTTCTTCCTCGGCCTCTGATATAACAATGGCTTCTACTTGCGTTTCTTCCTCTTCAAACTGAAACTTGTTAATTTCTTCCTCAAGTGAAGAGGAAGATGCAGTTCCTTCCTTGGCTACAGCTTGTCCAAGAGGCACTTGTTGAAGTGGCTGGGCAGCTAAGGGAATGTCCTACGGGATTGGATGATCAACTGGTGGAAGATCGTGTGGGGCTAAAAAATGAGGCCGAGACACGTCTATACGGGCCAGACGATAGTCGTTTGCCCTGATAGCGTTGCTAACGTCTAGAAAAGTTCTCAAGATGGGATTTCGTAGTCCAAAATTAGATGAGCGGCTCAAAGTTGTCCATCGTCGTTCACAAAAATTTAAGACCTCAATAAGTAGTTGAGCGCGGGTACGTTGATTAAACTAATCCGAGGATTTACTTGTGTTTTATCTGTTAAACAAAAGAACTAAACAGTTAGAAACTTGGAGTTCAGTGTAAAAAGATGAAAGAAGAAAAAAGAAAATCTTTTTGACATAGCAAAGCAAGGCCGATGACAAATAACTTAAATCTAATGTTAGAAAACTTAAATCTAAGGTACCCCACCTGGCTCTTCTAGCTAGGTTTGGTAAGGAAGACCGTCATGCCAAGGTCCTGATACAATGAGGTAGTCATCCTTTATCCCTTTGTTAGATTTGGGAAGACACGAAATGAGCTTGACAGCGCCAGACCGGGATTTAAGGTAAAATCCCACCCCTTTTTGTTGGTGGCCTTCGTATAGGTGGACTACATCATGTCAGGTTAGCCCCAATCCTAAGTGTCGGTTCAGAGCGTCAACTGCTCCTAGAATCCTAAAAAAGTTAGGTATGCACTGTTGGGGGCAAAGTCTATGGTTACGTAAGTAGTCTCTTGTAATCCTACCCATGGGGATAGTCATTCCTCCCTCTATGAAGGCTATCATTGGGATTATGACTTCTCCCACCTCTCGGTCAAATGCTAATCCCTCCGGGGAACAATATCGCAATGATACCTCCTAGGGTATGTGATATTTCTCTTTGAATATTTCTATCAAAGCAGGGCTCTTCACTAAACGCTCGAACCTAACCATTTCGAATAAGTAGAAAAGAGAAAACGCTAGGGGTGACAACGGGGTAATGAAGAATGACGGGCCGAGAAGGTTGTTCGAGGCAATAAAGAAAAATTTGTATGAAACAATTCAGTGTTTCTGACAATATGTTGCCAGGGGTTGTCCCTAACTTTGGCAATGCCAATGTCAAGGCTGAAAGCTTTGCTAACAACAGGGGACTTTGTGGGAGGCCTTTGAAACCCTGTACAACTCCAAAGCGTGGACTGAAATTCGACTTTTCTTTCAAAGGTGGGTTTGTGGTTGGTTATGTGGTTTCAACAGTTTCGGCAATGACTATTTTTATGTCCTATTATGTGGCCTGCATTAATGATACGAAAAGAGATAAGAAGAAGACACTATCAAAAGGGAGGACTAGTAAGAACGAGGAAAAAGAAGCTGATCAAGTTAATCAGTCGCAACCTCAGGGGCTCCTGCAAGAAGCGACCAAAAAGGTACTTTATCTAACTCTAATAAACTCAAGAAACTTCTTTCAATTGCTTGTTTCTACAATTTTTTGGAAAAATATACAAAATCCATGAGGTTTTTCCATCAAAACATGAAATCGTGTAACAGCAGGGATTTTGACGGTAACACAAAACTTCATTTTGTACCTTAATCCCTTGGAAACTTGTAATCACATTAACAACTTATTGTTTGGGTTCCCTTTTTAGCAAGAAAATCACAGAGGGTTTGTTTCTTTCTCACCACCACCCCTACCCCCCCCCCCCCCCCCCCCCCCCAAAAAAATAATAATGCAATCATGCAGCCCCTTAAAACAAACATCCATTTGATAAAGTTTGTTTTAACTTCAAATTTGTACTAATCTAGAGTAGCAAATTATTGATTTGCAGAATTCTCAGTTGGAGGGAATGGTTACTAAAATGAACTTTATGGAATTCAATGAGGCAACTAACAATTTCAGCACAGACAACACCATTGGGCTAGGAAAGATGGGGGTCATGTACAAAGCAGTGCTTCCAAATGGTTCACCCCTTGCAGTTAAGAGGTTGCATGGTTGTCAATCATTTGAAAAAAACTTCATATGTGAACTATTGGCATTGGGTAGATTGAGACACAATAACATAATTCCCCTCTTAGGATTCTGCAGAGAAAGGACTGAAAAACTTCTAGTGTACCAATATATATCGAATGGCAATCTTTATGATTGGCTACATGCAAAGGAAGGCAATGACAAGATCTTGGAATGGCCTTTAAGGATTAAAATTGTGATCGGTATAGCAAGAGGCTTGGCATGGCTTCACCACAAGTGGGATTTCAGAGTAGTGCATCTTAACTTGAGTTCAAACTCTATTTTACTAGATAAGAATTTTGTGCCCAAGATATCAAATTTTGGAGGGGCAAAAATATCTAGTTCTAAAGGGATGATGTTCATTGATTCAAATGACTCTAACTCAAGCAATAGCTCTTTTGTAGACAGTGGTGTTTGGGAGTTGAGATTTGTTAAAAAGGATGTGTATGACTTTGGAATTCTGCTAATTGATCTAATTATAGGGAAGGAACCCATTCAAATCAACAATTTTTCGAACAGTTTGAATGGGAGTTTGGCTGATTGGATTACTCATCTTTTGAGTAGTTCTTCCGATCTCTACGGTTTCATTGATAAATCTCTGATTGGTCGAGGATATGATAGTGAAATCTTTCAATTTCTTAGAATTGCATGTACCTGTCTTAACTGCTTTCCTAGTCAAAGGCCAACAATGTTTGAATTGTACAATACAGTAAGTACACTTGGGGAGAGATATGGCATCGCAAATGACTCTAAGCTATTGAGGTAAACAGAAATTGCTACTACAAGCACCTCAAATGAAATAGTTTCGGTAGAAATTGCATAGACCCATTGATGTATGGCATAGTAAGTGTATCTTTTTCCATGAGAAATATATGTAGACTGTAGACAGAATTGCTTTTGGGTTATGTTTGCAGTTTGCTAGCTATAATCTTTTTCCATCAACCATGGTATTTTTTCTTCGTTTTCTCCCTTAAAAAAAGATTAAAAAAACTAGAAATTTCTATGTTTTTGTGAATGCATGGTCCATTGAAAAAAAAAATGTTCTCCATTTTTATTGGTCTTTGTTATTCTAGTCATGATGAGATGAGGTTTTGGAATAATTGTTCAAATTTCCCCCAAAAAAATGTTATATTTCTTGTGGAAATTAGGTACATCTTGATATATATATAATATAGTTTGTGAAGTTAAAATACTTTATGTTAAAATACTTCAGGATCTAGTACATCTCTCAGCTATTATTTGTGAAGTTAAAATACTTTATGTTGTTAAACATTCAACAACTACTTTAACTTCAGGATCTAGAACTATCATGGATTTCACACTGATATAAAATACAACAAAATAGTCATGAGACTTACCTAAATCTATTGATGCAATTCTCTTGAAATCCAGTGAATAATAATAATTCTCTGTAGGATTGGTTTCTCTCTCTTCACCCTTTTTGCTGTATATGCTTAGTTCATTTAGATTTAGTCTATGATAGGAAAAATTGAATATCTTAATGGGTAGAGAGAGGACTAGTTTCCTAGTTTACTTTAATTTCCACTTCACCATCAAAGTTAGGAAACTAGTTCTCTAATTGATCAATCAGATAAGACACTAATGGATATGTCTTTATATCCCATTAAACCTCTAACTTATCACATGTGCCTTATCATGTGGGCCACCAAATTAATTAAAAATTAATTTAGTCTTACATTATTTGTTTATCGGCATTTTTAAGTTTTGTTTATGTTGACAATTCATGAAGTAAACATATGTTGTAAGTATCTTTAGAAGTTTATTTTTGGAGACAAAAATGCTACCAATTTATCTAATTTAGAGTGAAAATTTGGAAATTTCAATTCATGTTGGATTGATCAAAATTAAAATTTTGACTGATCAAGCACTTAAATTCGACCAATTAAAAATAGCAGATTAAATCAGTCTGTAAATGTTATAGCCCAGCCTACCGTCCAAGCAACTATGTTTTGTGCCATTTATTCTACACTATAAAAGAGACCCTATATGAAAAAATAAACACTAAATATCCTAACACAATTGCTTTTCAAGCCAAATGATGAACTAGTGATTGAACTTAAGCAAGCTGAATTGCTTTAAATACATGTCATGGTAACTATGGATGATTTACTAAAGTTCAAGAACTAAGTATTATTCAGGAGGGATGCAACTTGAAAATAGGAGAAGGCTTGTGTTAGATAGTAGTAAGAAACCATAAGGGCAATTTGGAGAAAGCTTGGGTGCTTAACCTGGTGGTAGCTATATCTGTAGATGTCACAGACGTTTAAGTCTTGCAAAGAACTGTGGAGTTAGCTGGGAAGTGATGTACTAAACCATAGGGGAAAGGGATTCTAAGATTCTAAGTCAAATTTGGATGCAACTATTAAGTAGAGAAGTCAATTTGTTGGGAAGTTGCTGCTATAGTTGAGGATATGAAAAATCTAATAACTCCTTTAATTGAGTTACAGTGAGTTATCTTGGGTTCCTAGGGCTGGTAATGAAAGTTATGAAACTGCTCACCTGATTGCTAAATGGGCCTTTCGAATTGGATAGGGTGTGAATGAGTTGATTGGCTATTTTCTTTATTATTATATTTTTGTGGCCTAAAAGAAGGATTTAGGGCTCATTTGGTAGTAGAAGTTGAAGACTATTTTGTGTGATTTAAATTCTCAAATACGTGAACCCCATTTGTAAGTTGTGTTTGGTAAAAGAAATCTCATAAGGATGTTTAGATAACAATTCTCATTTTAGGTGGTTTAAAGCTAGCAAGTATTTGGAGAATCCTTCAATAGATGTTTTTGGTACTCAAGTAATAGTTTTAATTGGTATTGTTGTAATTATAAATTCCTTTGAAGTGAGTTATATTGGGTTCCTAGAGCTAGTAATGAAAGTCATAAAACTGCCCACCTGATTGCTAAATGGGCCAAAATGGGCCTTTAGGTAGGGTGTGAATGAGTTGGTCTGGCTATGGTCTTTATTGTGAGATTTTGTTTTAGGTTGGGCCAACACAGATTAACAAAAGGAGCAGCAAAAGTAAGTAATCAAGAAGCTAAATCCTTCCTGTGCTGCCCTTAAGTCTTTTTTTCTTTTCTTTTTTTAATCTTTTAGAATATTCTCTTGCTTTCAACTCAATCTCCCTACCCGACCCTTTATTTTTATTTCTATTTTCTTAAATTCAGATTCCATTTGGTATGAGCATCGTAACCATATAAAATGATTTTACCAAACCTAATTTAAGTGTGGTCTACATTAGACAATTGCGTTAACAGAGAGTTTCTTTTCTCTTCTTTTCTTTTTTTGGGAAACTACATGAAGAGTCATTTTGGATGAATATATTTTACATACTGTTGTTTAGATTTATACTATATTTTTTGCTAAGGGCCTTTGTAAATTGTTATTTTCTGGAGTTTTCATAAGAGACATTAAAGACTCAAATCCCCTCTTATTCGTTGTAACTATTGAATTATTAAAACAATTTAAAAATTTTTTAGCAAAAGGTAAGAGAAAAAAAAATTATGTTTTCCATGAGTTAGATTTTTTGCTGTCTTATTTTATTATTATTATTTTTTTCAAACTTATTTCTGAGGTTACTTTTGACTTTTTCTTTTTCTTTTTTTGAGAAGAGCATTCCTCGTTGAAGTTTAGAGTCATGTATAAACTTTAAAAATTGTAATTTATAAATTAAAATAAAAACATGTAATTTATACTCACTATTTTCAAATTGAATAACTATGACAAAAGTGATTGGTTAGCCGTTAGCATAACACAACTTATCTCAAACTCACATGCTTAAACTTTCGGGCCAAGTGATGTCTCTATATATTTTGTTTACTCAATCTAAGCCTCTCCAAGCAATTTTCTCTCCAACAAAATTAATTATAAGTAACCAACTTTTCATCTCTCTCCAAATTATAGAAGTCTAAATGTACATCAGACTTCTCACTAACACATAATGGCAAGTCTCATAATAATTTTATCAATTAACGGTTAAGATTCATCTTATTGGATCACTAAAATTTTTGAAGAAAATTTTTAGTAAAGACTTTTTGAAACTCTGTTAGAAAAACACTGGTTTGTGTAGTTTACTATCTGTAATTATTAGACAAGCTTTTAGAAGTTTAATTTCAACAATTATCGCATGGTTGATTATGAATGATAGAAAAAAAGTAATAAATTCATGTGAAAATATAAACTACTCATAATCTGTCACCTTAGAATTGTAATAAAAGTACCCATGACATAAAGTTGTTTTCCTTTAACAACTCGATTGAATTTCTATGGACACGTCTTGTGTATGTGTCCCGAGCATTAGAGTAATGCCTTGTACACAAGTTTAACCCAATTTTTACTAGCGTACTCTAGGGGGCATGACTTAGAAAATAGATCTAAAAACTATTAAAAAATCAGGGTGAAATACCATTTTTCTTCTCGTTTTAGAAGTGGAGTGGTGGCTTTTTATCTACTCCTATACGTTTGAGTGCAGATTGACTTGACTTTGATCCTTGCCGTCATCCAACTTAGTTGTTTTTCTTTAGACTCTTAGGTGCTTCTAGAATCAAAAGATTTTACACTTTCATTCTTCATGCTACTAAAAATCACAAACTCAAATGGCTCTTAGTCTTAATGCAGGAGCTCTGGTTTTGCTCTGCTTTTTTGTCGGTCATTGCTAGGTTCATTTAGTGAGAGTTATGCTCAGAGCTACGTGAATAATAGTGGACTATGTGGAGGGCCATTGGAGGAAGACTGTAAAAAGCATAGATGGGTGTTTCAAATTTCTTTCAAAAGTGGATTTGAAGTTGGGTTTGTGGCGTTTGCTATTTTATATACAGTTTTTTTTTTTTTTTTTTTAGTTTTTAATGCCATAGGTATCCAATGGGCTGCTTTTGTGAGTTAAAAGCCTTGAATTAGTCTTTCTGAATTCAGCCCACTCTTTCTTTATTTAGCCCGAAGCAAAAACAAAGCCCAAGAGCTTTGAGTCTTTCACAAACAGCTCGGATAGGTTTTGGAACGTGATCTTACTATCTAGTTTCTAGCTTTAATAGTCTTTGCATTTGCACATGATTTCGTGATTTCTTCAATGACCAATGCTCCACCATCCACAATCTTCAAAAAAAAAAAAAAAAAAACAAAAAAAAAACAAAACTCCACCGTCCAATATAATCTCGTACCTTGTATGTTCCCAATTCCCATCAAACCAACCAAAGTCTGTCAACTTTCTACGCGGTCCAGATAAACAAGAACAACGAAGTTAGACTAGCTTCCCCTTTTCTTTTTGAAAAAGTATGGTTATTGTTCATATGAGGACTTGTCTTGACTGTATAGGGCTCATGATTCATGAATCCCTCTGACCTCCTAGGCCTCCAAAACTTCACTTGCTTTTTCACTGTAGAAAACCCTTTTTGTGAAAACAAAATCAAGCATAACAAAAGGCAGTATAACCGTTTTTTTGTTTTTTTAAGTAGACGTTGACCTTTAAAGATTCTGATCAACAATAACTCTGCTGTTTCTTTTTTGATGAACAATTATATAACTCTGTTGTTTCAAGACGATGTTGTAGTAGGTATTATATTGGAATCTTACCTAACCAAAAGAAAAAGGGGATAAGGTAAAAGCCAAAGAGACAACAAAAGAGAATTGTGATTTGGAACTAAGCAACCTCTTTCTCTCTCTTTTGTACTCAAGATTAAGCGGACTTCCAACACTCCCACTCAAACACACAATGGTAAATTATATAATAATTGAGATTTATTATTTATGTAAAAGAAGGGAGTGCGCTATTATTATTGTACTTTTCAATAATTGTATAATGGATAAATATTGTTATACATAAGCTAATTTATACAGTTTTGCATATACACCCCCAAAACAACATAACTTGTGAGTTAAAGTGTGTGTAGTAAATACTACTCTTATACAATTAGTCACAAATAAGTCATGTTCAAAGTGCTTTTGAGCTTCTAGAATGAAAGGACTTTACATTTTAATTTATTTTTGGGTATTCTCCAAGTCCACCTTTCTATGTGGTAAATTGATTGGCATCCTCTATATAAATGCAACGCTTCATGTAAATAATATGCTACTATAATCTCAAACACAAATGCCTCTTAATTCAAGAGCCCTGGTCTTAGTCCACATTCTTTTCTGGTCATTTCTAGATACATTTATTTTGGGTCATGGTACTCAAAGTGATATCAATTGCTTGAAATCTATTAGAGATTCCTTGGAAGACCCTCTCAATCTCTTAAAGACTTCATGGACCTTTAACAACCTCGCAGAAGGTTCCATTTGTAATTATGTTGGGGTCACGTGTTTGAACCCAGCCGAGAATAGGGTATGCAGTATCGTACTTGCGAACATGGGGCTCAAGGGAGAGTTCCCCAAAGGCATTGAGGACTGTAGGGAACTTGTAAACTTAGACCTTTCAGGTAATGAGATTTCAGGATCAATCCCATCAAGCATAGGAAATTGCTCTTATCTGGAGGTTCTTAAACTTGACAACAACAAGCTAACAGGTCAAATTTCTCAACAACTTAGCCAGCTCAAGAATTTTAGAATCTTTAGTGTTGCTAACAATCTCTTGTCTGGTCCAGTGCCAGAGTTTGTCAACATTAATATTATGCGTGAGAGCTATGTAAATAATAGTGGACTTTGTGGAGGACCTTTAGAGTACTGTAAGAAGCATAGATGGGAGTTTGAAGTTTCTTTTAGAAGTGGGTTTGTGGTTGGTTTCATTTTTTCTGCTACTTTGTATACACCTTTTTTCATGTACTATATTAATCTTCGGGTTGGTTTGAAGAAGAAGAATCATAATAAGACGATGGCAACAGCAAAGTTGACAGCGTTAATGGCAAGGAGGAAGAACAAAACACAACCTTGTTGTGTGAGTTAAATCCCAACTAAGGCACCACGACAGGAACTGAGCAAAGAGGTTCTCTCTCTCTCTCTCTCTCTCTCTCTCTCTCTCTCTCTCTCTCTCTCTCTCTCTCTCTCTCTCTCTCTCTCTCTCTCTCAGAGTATTAATTCAAAAAATTAGATATTCTTTCAAACTTATTATTATCATTATAATTATTAGGACATTTAGTGTGTGTTTGGCAAAAATTAAAAAACCAACTTATTTTACTATTCAACTTATTTTTGCTAATACTTATAGGCTCCACTATACTTTAAGTTTCAGTTTTAGTTTCACTAAGGTTCATTTGGGATTTCCTTACTTTACTGAAATTGAATATTTTTTTGTTGAAAGCACTATAGATAAAGGTAAAAGTTAGCTGAAATAGTATAGTGGGACTCATGAATAGTAACAAAAAGTGCAGTAAGGCCCATGAATAAGAGAAATTATATGGTTCTCATGGTGGACCACGTCACTTGTCCACTATTCCACTAAAAAAACTCATACTTGTTTAAAATTGCTGAATCAGTAATCATTTTCTGTTTAAAAATTTTTTTTGATGCAGCAATTTTAAACAGGTGGGAGTCTTTTAATGGAATGGTAGACCACGACAATTGTCCACCATGAGAATCGTATAATTTCTCCATGAATAGTAACAAAAATAAGTTAAATAATAAAATAATTTGGCAAAAATAACTTTTATCAAACAAACATTTACGGTACATAATTGTACACATTTGCATGAATAGTATATTATACTATATATTATTCATGCAAATGTGTATAATATTGTATATATTTATTTAGTTTATAATGTAAAATATACATGAATGGTGAATGTAAAAACATATTTTTCATATAATTATTAATATTTCTTTGGTAGTCAACTAATAATGTTAGTGTGGGAACACTTCCCCATTATCCGGATTTATCCGCTTTGGGGAGCCAGTCCCTCACGGTTTATCGGCTCGTCCTTGAGTGTGGGCAGGACCAACCAAGGGCTAGACCTTGTAGTTGTAATCGCAAGTCCCACATCGGTTAGAGTTCCCTCCCACATATGGTTTATAAGCTTCTGGAGCGACCATACGTGTACCACTACTACACATGTGTAGTAGTGGTACACGTATGGTCGCTCCAGAAGCTTATAAACCATATGTGGGAGGGAACTCTAACCGATGTGGGACTTGCGATTACAACTACAAGGTCTAGCCCTTGGTTGGTCCTGCCCACACTCGAGGACGAGCCGATAAACCGTGAGGGACTGGCTCCCCAAAGCGGATAAATCCGGATAATGGGGAAGTGTTCCCACAGTTAGTATTGCATATTATTAGACACATTTTTTTGCCACAACTGTCACAATTATGTGGATTCACAATTCTTTTTTTATCATTTTCATTCTACACAATTGTGAACATGTGTGTGAAAGTGCAAGATATTAGAGTTTATTGGTAGTTTTTTTTTTTCAGCTGAATAAAAATTCGATAAAACACCCAAAAAATCAAACATACATAAAGACACAAAAAAGAATTATTGATAGTTGACTGACTTTGAAATTAGAAAGTTGACAATGTCAAATCTTCCATGAGAAGAATTTGTGTCTCCATTGATCTTCTAAATTTTTTTAAATAAACATACGTCATAATCATAGCAAACTTTTCATAATGCATTGACAATGCCCTAGATTTTTCCAAGTGACACAAAAAGTCTTGCTAAGTGGGCCTAATTCACATTACTAGGAAATCAAGCTCTTTGACCCATAATCTTTCTAGATGGCTCTCTTTTGGCTCATTTGGGGTTGGAGCGCATCTCCTTGAGTTCTAACAATATATATTTTGTCACAACTTGCATATGTATCAAGTGGTGATTTCATTATTTTTCACCAAATACTAATGGTGATCTTATGTACAAGTTATATAATCCAATCACAAATTAACATATATGTAAGTTGTAGCAAAGTGTATGGTCCTAGAAGAATTGATATTCTTCATGACCTTGTGGTTGTGGGAGTTGATTTCTCTTCCTAATTTGTTTCTATTAGATTGATTAATTAATTTACTAGTGTTATTCAGGGGGTAAAAAGTGACTATAAATCAAAGAGTACTGTCCGATTATTAGTTTTGAATTAATGTTGAAATGATGCCCTAGATCATCTACATAAAATCTTGAACTCTTCATCAAAATTCATTTAAGCTTTATATTTTTGTTTGAGTACTAATGGAGAGTGATTTGCTTTACAGTTTTTAATAGTCGAGTGGATGGTTACAAAAATAAGTTTTACGAGGCTTAGTAAAGCAACCAACAATTTTAGTGCAAGCAATGTCATTGGATCCGGTAAAATGGGAACCATGTACAAGGCAATTCTTCTGGATGGTACTTTCTTAGGAGTTAAGAGGCTACATGCATCTCAACATCATGAGAATCAATTACTGTCTGAGCTAATGACACTAGGAAGGTTAAGACATAATAACTTAGTTCCTCTCATGGGATTCTACCTAGAAATGCAAGAAGGGCTTCTTGTATACAAATATATGTCAAATGGAAGTCTTCATGATTGGCTACATGCTATGGAAGATAAGGGTAAGATCTTGGAGTGGCATTTAAGGGTTACAATTACAGTCGGTATTGCAAGAGGTTTGGCCTGGCTTCACCATTGGTGTGACTTCAAAATAGTTCACCTTGACATTAGCTCAAAATGTATCTTACTTGATAAGAATTTTGAGCCCAAGATATCAAATTTTGGAAGGGAAAAAAGTAGGAGTGTTGCATTCAATGGAGAATTTGGTGATGTGGAACTGGTTAAGAAGGATGTGTATAACTTTGGAATTATGCTTCTAGAGCTAATTACAAGTAAGAAGCCAAGCCAAATAACCAATCTTCCTAATTGTCTTGATGGAACCTTGGTCCAATGGAATAATCATATTTCAAATACCTCCTCATGTGGTATGAATGATATCGTTGATAAATATTTGTTGGGGAAAGGATATGATGGTGAAATATTTCAGCTCCTTACAATTGCATGTAGCTGTGTTCAGCCTTGTACCGATCAAAGGCCTACGATGCTTGAAGTGTGGGAGAAATTGAGGGCTAGCAAAGAGAGATATGGCCTCACTGACAAAGATGATTATCAGTTACTAAGGCCGCCTCAAATTGGCACCTCTAACACTAAAGATGACATTGAAATCATTGAGGTTGAGACCCACTGACCTGGAACATACATATATATTACAATGCTGATAGATAAATCCTTATCAACTTGTAGTTGTGCTTGTGCACCATCTCCTTGTTATTTGATCTCTCTTTTCAATATTAAAATTTACATTTCAAAGACATTGTAAAGATTGAATAGTCATTCTTTGCCTTTTTATTAACATACATAACAAAATCAAACTAAATGAAGCTGAAGAAAAAGGCGAAAGGACCAAAATAACGAAAACGATAATGTCTCTCAGCTATTATTTGTGAACTTAAAATACTTTATGTTGTTAAGCATTCAACAACTACTTTTAACTTCAGGATCTAGAACTATCATGGATTTCACATTGATATAAAATACAACAAAATAGTCATGAGACTTACCTGGATTTAGTGATGCAATTCTCTTGAAATCCAGTGAATAATAATAATTCTCTGTAGGATTGGTTTCTCTTTCTTCACCCTTTTTGTTGTATATGCTCAATTTAGTCTATGATAGGAAAAATTGAATATCTTAATGGGTAGAGAGAGGACTAGTTTCCTAGTTTACTTTAATTTCCACTTCACCATCACATTTAGGAAACCAATTCTCTAATTGATCAATCAGGTAAGACACTAATGGATATGTCTTATATCCCATTAAACCTCTAACTTATCACATGTGCCTTATCATGTGGGCCACCAAATTAATTAAAAATTAATTTAGTCTTACATTATTTGTTTATAGGAATTTTTAAGTTTTATTTATGTTGACAATTCGTGAAGTAAACATATGTTGTAAGTATCTTTAGAAGTTTATTTCTGGAGACAAAAATGCTACAAAGTTATCTAATTTAGAATGCAAATTTGATAATTTCTATTCATGTTGGATTGATCGAAATTAAAATTTTGACCGATCAAGCACTTAAATTCGACCAATCAAAAATCACAAATTAAATCAGTTTGCAAATTTTATAGCCCAGCCTAATGTCCAAGCAACTATGTTTTGTGCCATTTATTCTACACTATAAAAGAGACCCTATATGAAAAAATAAACACTAAATATCTTAACACAGTTTCTTTTCAAGCCAAATGATGAACTGGTGATTGAACTTAAGCAAGCTGAATTGCTTTAAATACATGTCATGGTAACTGTGGATGATAAACTGAAGTTCAGGAATTAAGTATTGTTCAGGAGGGATGCAACTTGAAAATAGGAGAAAGCTTGTGTTAGATAGTGTTGGGGGGGAAATTTTGATGTTCCCAAATAGAATATAAGGTAGCCAAGCCGAAACTTGACAATGAGCCCTTGAAATAAAGCCTAAAGGCTATCGGTGTGGGGTAAGTCCACCCAAGCGAGAGATAGAGGTTGCACCCTAACAAGAAGACAACAATAAAGCATAGTAAATACGTTAGTGTTGTTAGTTTGTTACATTATTAGTCCTTTTACAACGTCATAGTTCAAATCAGTCCTCCAATGGTAAGGGTAAAATTACACTTAGTCCAGAAAAAACAGATTTAAATAGTCCAATGTCAATGATTAAATAAGTTTAGGAATGTGTTAACTCCTGAGGGTCCTTGCATGTCTCGGTCAGAGGAGTTCATTATACTTTTAACCATCATTACATCAATGTGAGGGAAAAGTTCAATTGTTACATATACATTATATCCTTCAACCGTAAAATGAAAAATAAAAATTAAAGGTTCTATGGAAGAGATAGTTTCCAAAACATTATGGCCTTCATCATAATAATACTAAATAAGGATTAAAGGCTCCATAGTTACAAATAAAAGAGAAAAAATAGGATGGAATGAAGGGAGAGAAAGATCTCTAGCTCAATGCAGCAAGTATTAAGCTAAGATTTTGGTTGGTATGTGTTTATAAGCCATGAATGAGGTGAATGTGGGCTGTTTTGAGTGAGTGGGATAAAATTAATACTGAGATTGAAGCTTTTTGTGAGTAATGGGCTGTTTGTGTCTAGTTGGAGGACATTTTTGAGCTGTGGTTGTGTAGAGGGGTGAGAAGAATATCTGGGATTAGATGAGTGTAGGCTGAAGATGATGAGTGGTGAGATTAAGGAGAGCTGAACCACTAGCAAAAAAGGCCAACAAATCCAAAGTCTCAAAGGAGGGTAGTTAGGTTGTCTTTCTGATTAGTTTCTTGTGTTTTTATAATGGAGCATAAGGAAGCATTTATTGACAAGAATCCAAAAACGTATGACTTTTCTGATTAGGTGTTGAATCAAGGTCAAGCTTTTTTTATCAGAAGAAGGAAAATCCATTTTAGGGGCTACCTTGCTTCTTTGGGTAATGATGAGATTTTAGAGTGTTTTTGCATTAAATGCTAGGATTTGGGGCTGAGCTTAATTATTGTGATTGAGGTATGTATCAAGAACGAATCCTAATGCTACAACTGAGATTCAGACCCCTAAGAAGTAAGACTTAACACCCCCAAGCCAAGTGTTAAGCTTTAGTCTACTTTAGGAGGTTCTGTTGGAGATCCCTTTATGCCCTCCAAACCACATGTTCCCAATTTTTCCCCTTTAGGATTCATGGGCTTGGCACATGAATCACATCTTGAATGTTTTTAACATTTATAGCATTAATTTGTTGAAGTTTGGTTTCAGCTCCCCTTCCGCTGGAGGTGCAGTCTTGAGGAAGATGATGGAGTCCTTTCATCCTTTTGACTTCAGTTAATATGACAGCCCTTGGGCACTATTCACATCAGGCAAAGGGTGGCAGAAAACTGATAGGACAACCCTTAGTCCATTCTCAAAGGCTTGGTTCCCTTGTATGAGTCCCTAGTTGCTCTTTTTGATTAGGAATGAACAAGGGTTGTTTGCCCACTCTCCTTTGCCTCATGCTGGTGTTTTTTGCTTGGGCTTACTCACATGGGATAGGTTGTGTGCACATGTTGCCATGGGCTTTCATTCCTCATGGACTTTTATCAGTAAATATTTTTGGGTTTGTCATAAATACTTGCAATGGGCCTTTGGGCAATTAGTTGTAATGTTTGAAACAATAGGACAAGTTTCAAAATACTTTTGTAAATAATATTTACTTTGATGAATTCCATGTTGCAATAATGATCATGGTTTCTAATAATCGCATCATAACTTAAATGATGATCTTGTGGGTTTGAATGTTTACCATGAGTGTCGAAGATGTGTATTATGGATGTCGCGATGCAAATGATGTCCACGTATTTCATGGGTTTATAACATGAAATAAATAAATGTCATAGGTTTAACAATCATAACTTTCCATGGGCTTTTACAAGATAATTGCCATAGGTTTTGAGAATAGATAATTCATAAATTCCATGAGTTTGTAATATTATAATAATATGTTTAAGAATTTAAAGTATTGTTCATTATTAGACTTTTAAGTGAAATAATTATGATATAGTATTTTGCCAAGTATTAATAACCTTGGGCTTTTGATAGAATAGTGCAAAGTAGTTAGCTTAGACTTTTAATAGTGCCAACGTAAGTTAGGCTTCTGATATTGTCAATGAGAATTGAGCTTTGATATTGCCAATGAGAGTTGGGCTTTAATGTTGCCAATAAAAATTGGGGTTTAAATAGTGCCAACGTAAGTTGGGCTTTTGATATTGCTAATGAGAATTAGGCTTTGATGTTGCCAATGAAAATTGGACTTTAAATAGTGCCAATGTAAGTTGGGCTTTTGATATTGCCATTGAAAATTAGGCTTTGATGTTGCCAATGAAAATTGGGCTTCAAATAGTGCCAATGTAAGTTGGGCTTTTGAAATTGCAAATAAGAATTGGGCTTTGATGTTGTTAATGAAAATTGGGTTTTGATGTTGCCAATGAAAATTGGATTTTGGATAAATAAATTGCCATGGGTTTAAATCATGGGTTTTGATCATGGATTTGAATTCTATAGATAGAATTGTTTTGCCATAGACTTGAATCGTGAGCTTCTCAAATATTGCCAAGCATAAGTATTCTTGGGCTTTAAATATAATATGATAATAAAATTGGATAAAATATAAGTCTTTGGGATTTTTTGTGATATTTTATATCATGACCCAATTTAGATAATGAGATATGAAACATTTGTGATTAACATAATAATAAAGCAAAAAATATTTGGGAAAACCCAATAACTTATTAGCGGTATAAATAGGTGGAAATCAAATAAAATTAGGTGTAAAAAAAAAAATACCCTAACAGATAGTAGTAAGAAATCATAAGGGCAATTTGGTGAAAGCCTGGGTGCTTAACCTGGTGGTAGCTATATCTGTAGATGTCACAGATGTTTGAGTCTTGTAAAGAGCTGTGGAGTTAGCTGGGAAGTGATGTACTAAGCCATAGGGGAGAAGTCAATTTGTTGGGAAGTTGCTCCTATGGTTGAGGATATGAAAAATCTAATAACTCCTTTGATTGAGTTACAGTGAGTTATCTTGGGTTCCTAGGGCTGGTAATGAAAGTTATGAAACCGCTCACCTGATTGCTAAATGGGCCTTTGGAATTGGATAAGGTGTGAATGAGTTGATTGGCTATTTTCTCTATTATTAGATTTTTGTGGCCTAAAGGAAGGATTTAGGGCTCATTAAGTAGTAGAATTTGAAGATTATTTTGTGTGCTTTAAATTCTCAAATACATGAACCCCATTTGTAAGTTGTGTTTGGTAAAAGAAATCTCATAAGGATGTTTCGATTACAATTCTCATTTTAGGTGATTTAAAGCTAGCAAGTATTTGGAGAATCATTCAATAGATGTTTTTGGTACTCAAGTAATAGTTTTAATTGGTATTGTTGTAATTATTAATTCCTTTGAAGCGAGTTATATTGGGTTCCTAGAGCTAGTAATGAAAGTCATAAAACTGCCCACCTGATCGCTAAATGGGCCAAAATGGGCCTTTAGGTAGGGTGTGATTGCTATTCCTTTTGTTAATCTATGTGGGTGTACGTTTTGGTAGCGGACAAAAAAAGAAATGCCCTTAAGTCTTTTTTCTTTTCTTTTTTTAATCTTTTAGAATATTCTCTTAAATTCAGATTCCATTTGGTATGAGCATCGTAACCATATAAAATGATTTTACTAAACCTAATTTAAGTGTGAACTACATTAGACAATTGCGTTAACGGAGAGTTTCTTTTTTTTCTTTTTCTTTTTTGGGGAGGTGGGGGGGGGGGGGGGGGAATCTACATGAAGAGTCAATTTGGATGAATATATTTTATATACTGTTGTTTAGATTTATACTATATTTTTTGCTAAGGGCCTTTGTAAATTGTTATTTTCTGGGATTTTCATAAGAGACATTGAAGACTCAAATCCTCTCTTATTCGTTGTAACTATTGAATTATTAAAACAATTTAAAAAAAAAAAAAACGTTTTTCATGAGTTAGATTTTTTGTTGTCTTTTTTTTTTTCTTTTTTTTTTTTCAAACTTATTTCTAAAGTTACTTTTGATTTTTTATTTCTTTTTTTGAGAAGAGCATTCCTTGTCGAAGTTCAAAGTCATGTATAAACTTTAAAATTTGTAATTTATACATTAAAATAAAATCATGTAATTTATACTCCCTATTTTCAAATTGAATAACTATGACAAAAGTGAGTGGTTAGCTGTTAACATGACACAGCTTATTAGATCACTCAAATTTTTGTAGAAAATTTTAGTAAAGACTTTTTCAAAACTCTGGTAGAAAAACACTGATTTGTGTAGTTTACTAACTTCAATTATTAGACAAACTTCTAGAAGTTTAATTTCAACAGTTATGGTATGGTTAATTCTGAATAATAAAGAAAAAGTAATAAGTTCATGTGAAAATATAAACAACTACTCATAATCTGTTACCTTAGAATTGTAATAAAAAACCCGTGATATAAAGTTGTTTTCTTTTAACAACTTGATTGAATTTCAATGGACACGGCTTGTGTATGTGTCCCGTGCATTAGAGTAATGCATTGTACACAAGTTTAACCCAATTTTTACTAGCGTACTCTAGGGGGCATGACTTGGAAAATAGAGCTAAAAACTATTAAAAAATCGGGGTGAAAGACCATTTTTCTTCTCGTTTTAGAAAGTGGAGTGGTGGCTTTTTATTTGCTTTTATACCTGAGTGCAGATTGACTTGACTTTGATCCTTGTTGTCATCCAACTTAGTGGTTTTTCTTTAGACTCTTAGGTGCTTCTAGAATCAAAAGATTTTACACTTTCATTCTTCATGCTACTAAAATCACAAACTTAAATGGCTCTTAATGTTGGAACTCTGGTTTTGCTCTGCTTTATTGTCTGTACATTTATGGTCCGTTTAGATTGAGGGAGAAGGAGGGGGAGTAGAGTAGAGTAGAGTAGATTTAGTACAAAATTAGCTTATTTTTAGCCTACACTACTCTACTCCCCTCCACTCCCCCTCCTTCCCCCCTCCATCCAAACAGGCCATTAGTGAGAGTTATGCTTAGAGCTACGTGAATAATAGTGGACTCTGTGGGGGCCATTGGAGGAAGACTGTAAAAAGCATAGATGGATGTTTCAAATTTCTTTCAAAAGTGGATTTGAAGTTGGGTTTGTGGCGTTTGCTACTTTATATACAGCTTTTTATATTTACTATTTTGATCTTGGGGTTGGGCTAATGGAGAGAGGGAAGATCATCAAAAGAATAGAACCTGATCATGTGAGTCAATTTCCAAATTTAGAATCCCGATATGAACGAAGCAAAGAGGTACTCTCTCTGTTTGCAAGCCATATTTTGAAGTTTAAACTTTAAAGTAGCTATCAATTCAAAAAAATCAGATGTAACTCCAAACTTTATTTATTTATTTATTTTTATATATTACTCAATTATAAATTACACCTCCATGTCAGGATTTTTCAATTTTGGTATCTGAAGTTTTGATATTCTTAATTTTGCATATAAAGTTTCCATTCTCTTGGGGCAATGAAAGTGTAAAAATAAAAAAATAAAAAATAAATAAATAATAAGTGAAGAAAAAATTAAGAAAAATTAAGAATAAAATGGTGAAAAAATCAAAATTACAATGCTTAGGAAGCTTTAATAATAGTAGTCCAATTGGTGGACAGAAGGACTATATTGAACACAGAATAAAAGTTAAATGATGAAAATTAAAAAATCAAAATCAAAATCAAGGTTTTATTAGCTTCTTCTTCTTCTTCTTCTTCTTTTAATTTTAAATTTTTATTAGAAATTTGGACTTGCTTAACTTTTCATAATGCATTTTCATATACTACATCTTTGTATGTGGCATCACATATCTGCAGGTAAAACTTCCCAAATTACTAGTTTTAATTGTTGAAATGTCTAGATAAAATCTTGAATTCTCCACAATTTATTTTAAGCTCTACGATCATGATTAAGTACTAATGGAGTGATTTGGTCCACAGATTTCATTATTAGAGAAGATGGCTACAAAAATAAGTTTTATGAAGCTCAGTAAAGCAACCAACAATTTTAGTGCAAACAATGTCATTACGTCAGGAAAGACGGGGACTGTGTACAAGGCAATGCTTCCGTATGGTACTTTCATGGCGGTTAAGAGGTTACATGCATCACAACATTATGAGAATCAATTTATATTGGAGCTAATCACATTGGCTAGTTTGAGACACAAAAACTTGGTGCCCCTCATGGGGTTCTGCCTAGAAATGCAGGAAAGGCTTCTTGTATACGGATATATGTCCAATGGAAGTCTCCATGATTGGCTACATGTTGTGGAAGATAGGGCCAAGATGTTGGAGTGGCCTATAAGGGTTAAAATCATAGTTGGTATAGCTAGAGGCTTGACCTGGATTCACCATATGTGTCATTTCCAAGTAGTTCACCTCAACATTAGCTCGAAAGGCATCTTACTTCATCAAAATTTTGAGCCCAAGATATCGACATTTGGAGAGGCAATGTTCATGAACTAAAATGACATTGATTTGAACAAGGGCTGCTCTATAAATAGTGAATTTAGGGAGGTCGAACTTGTTAAGAAGGATGTATATAGCTTTGGAATTATGCTTCTAGAGCTAATTACAGGCAAGGAGCCAAGTCAAATGACTAATTTTCTTAACTCTCAGGAATCAAAATTTGATCTGTATGATGTCATTGATAAATCTTTGTTGGGGAAAGGATATGATGGTGAAATATTTCAGTTCCTTAGGATAGCTTGTACCTGTGTTCAGCCTTGTACCAATCAAAGGCCAACAATGCTTGAAGTGTGCAAGAAATTGAGGGCTATCAGGGAGAGAAATTGCCTCACTGTTAAAGATGATTTTAAGTTAGTAAGGCAACCTGAAATTGCTGCATCTATCACTGAAGACGATGTAATTGTTACGATTCACACAGACTGACCATGAATCATGTGTATATCATGTATATACTCTTGCAGTTCTTCACAATCTTTTTGTATTTCAGTTTTTTTTTTTAATATAATTTTTTTACATTTTTGAAGACATTGCAAAGACTAAATGGTTAGTTTTTGCCGTTTTGATAAAAGGCGGACACAAAGAGAGAACAAAATCAAGTGAAATGGAAGCTCTAGAAACAAAACAAGAATGCTCAGACTTCTTTGCTATTGATTTTTTATTTTTATTTTTATGGATGAACTGTACAACCATTATCAATGTGGCAATATGAATCCATTGTCTCACACTCTTCTATTGTGCACAAATTGGTCTTTACTCTTTAATATGGAACTTAATACTCATTTTGAGTACTAGATGATTTCGAAAAAACCCTGTTCCTAATGCCATTAAGGTTTAAAAACTTATTTACTATAAAAATTATGAAGCGGAGTGACATGGATAGAAATATTGTTTCCTTTTTCTTTTCTTTTCTTTTCTTTTTTTTTTTCTTTTTTTTTCTAAGTATAAAAGTTAAAGTTATAATTAAAGTAGGTATAACTTGAAACCTAGGATGCACAGATACAGAGTTTTTGGCCAAGTACCCTTCCTCGGCAAGTGACCAACACTAGTACCATACTGACACATCTCGTGTATTTAGATAAATCTCAAACAAGATAGATCTCCTTCCCCCTACACATCTCCACCATCTATCGAGCACAGTTCGTCTCTAAGCCTTCTCTTTTCCAAGCTCTAGTTCTCACTCTCTTTCGTTGCTACTAGCCTAGATCATTGATCCAGAGGCATCTCCAGATTGAAGCCTTGACCTGGAAAAATAATTGTTTTATATATAAAATTTAAAAATTATATAAATTTTTTTTTTGTGAGAGGAATGAATCTACCCCAAGAAGGACAATTCCTTCTTAGGGTAGATTCGTTCCTCTCACAAAGGTATTGTAGTAGTGGTACACTCATTCTTAGGCCAAATGCTTATAAGGCATGAGTGGAAGGCGTTTCTCCCCAATGTGGGATTGAGCAAAATCTTGAGGATTAAGGCTCAACACCCTTTCCGAATAGGACAGTTCCTTCTTGGGGTAAATTTGTTCCTCCCACAAAAAGGCGCCTTTTGGGGTTTAAGGGGAAACCCCCACCTTCCCCGGGACTGGACCGTTGAGGCCAATGCCACCCAAGTGCACTACTAACAGCATGCACTAGCAGTTTTTGAGACTTGCTCTAGTATACATGTGTAGTAGTGGTACAGTCATCCTTAGGCCAAAAGCTTATAAGGCATGAGTGGGAGGCATCTCCTCCTGATGTGGGATTGAGCAAAATCTTGAGGATTAAGGCTCAACGCCATTTCCGAATAGGACAATTCCTTCTTGGTGTAGATTCGTTCCTCCCACAAAAAGGTGCCTTTTGGGGTTTAAGGGGAAACCCCCACCTTCCCCGGGACTGGACCGTTGAGGCCGATGCCACCCGAGTGCACTACTAATAGCATGCACTAGCAATTTTTGAGACTTGCTCTAGTACACATGTGTAGTAGTGATACACTCATTCTTAAGCCAAAGGCCTATAAGACATGAGTGGGAGGCGTCTCTTCCCGATGTGGGATTGAGCAAAACTTTTTTGGATTAAGGCTCAACGCCATTTCTGAAGAGGACAATTCCTTCTTGTGATAGATTTGTTCCTCCCACATTTTTTATCATTAAAAAAATTTGTGACTACTCTAAACTTTTTTGGCTTAATATAATTAAACGCTAGACAAAATTTGGTAACAAACTTGGGCTACAACTCCACTTTTTCTTTTTCTTTTTTATTGGATGTAAATTTTGACAAATCTACCATTAGATTACATTTTCTTCTTATATCCTCCATTTTTGCAAATTTTCAATAAGATCAAATATCAATAGCTATATCATCAATCAAATATTTAAATTTAAGTTTTTGTAGTCTAAAATGTACATAAAAAATAAGTTTATGGATCGAGTAGTAAATAACATCTGAATGACATGAAATTTGACATGTTTCTTAAAAATGTAAAGAACTTGCAATGCAATTATTAAATTTTCAAGATATATAGTCATGTTAATTTGTTTATTAAGTTTGTAACTAAATTTGTCCTTAAACTTTAGTCCCCTCAAAAATATATTAGGCTCTTCCAAACAAAACAGAAAATCCAAGAAAAATTTTATTGAACTAAAATTTTAGAAGAGATGTAACTTGCAGCATGGATAATGAGATTATCATGCAACGATTTCAAAATAATAAAACTCATAGAAGAAAATATTAAGACTTTGCGTATTTGCACGCGCGTGTGTGTGTGTGTGTGTGTGTGTGTGTGTGTGTGTTTTGTCAACATGTGAAGTTATCTTTTTATCACATTTTGTATAATTTAAGTTTTATAATGATCACCTTGAAAAAAATTGTGTGGGTTCCAATTAGCTTAACTAGTAAAGCCTTTGATAATTGAATAAGAGATCTGAGGTTCTATCCCCACCTATATCAAAAACTGATTAGTGTCTTAGTCTGATGATAAAGAGCTATCATCAGGAGCGGACATCATAAGTTGAAACTCTCTCAAAAAAAAAAAAAAAAAAAAATCCTAGAGCAATCATTGCATCAATCGATGGTCCATCGCTACCCATCCAAACTAGTGACTAATGATCCTTCACAACTCATCAAGACAAGCAACTAGTAATTAGTTTACGTGGATAATATCATGTAGTGAGTTCCCATTAGCTCAACTAGTAAAATCTCTGATGGCTGAATAAGAAATCCAGGTTTCAATCTCCACTTACATCAAAAATTGATTGGTGTCTTGATTTAAAGATAAATAGTTATCATCAAAAGCGGATGCCATAAACTGTATATTTTGGGCAAAATTGTGGCTAATATTTGCCACATTAGGAGAAAGTGCACAATCATTTTGCCTACCATATACACTTTAACTGGTACTATGCATGTGAGCTCATAATATTTCTTTTGTTCTGTTTTTTTTTTTATAACTAGGTAGTGACTAGGTTTTCCCCTTGCTAATTTATGTATTTGTATTTATTTATTTATTTGATATAATTGGTAGTGACTAGGTTTTCTCCTATTTATTTATTTATTTCGTCCTCCCCTTTTTTTATATGCCAGAGTTTCTGAGAGCATCGTTATTATTGTTTGTAAGGTCAGTGGTAAACTCTAAATGGGGAACTTGAACCAATTGCCAATTAGAACTTTGATAGGCAAGTCTTGCCGGACTTCTTTATCATGCACTTAATTTTCTCTTAGTATTCTATTAGCATGCAGTTTATGGTAATATTTCGTTTACTAGTATAATATAAGACTTTGTCTGACATCTTCTTTTGTCAAAGGAATCATTGTTCTAGTCAAATATCTGTGGCATGTGTGTTCTACAGTCTTCACAATGTTGACACGAAACATTACAAAAAAGAATGGATTGAGATCAGGGGTATTGCACTTAATGCAATAGCAATGGATAGTTGAGATTCAAAGTAAAATAAAATAAAAAAATTTCAATCTCAACCATTCAATTAAAAAAAAAAAAAAAAGGTTAAAAAGTAAGAATAGTAAAAATTTATGTGAGTGGAAGTGAGGTAATTGCACTTGTGCAATACCTCCAAATCCAAATCCCAAAAAGAATTTAGCGTTTTCAAATTTAATCATACCCAATGAGTTGATAATGAATCCTAGACTCAATCAATCCATCTTTATTATTCAGAATAGGCCAAATTTTCCTTCCTCTTTGTCTTCAAAGAAACATTTATTTCAAAAACAAATTTTGGAGCTTCATAAGGGCAGATGATCTTCAATATGTAAATTACTTTATTTATTTATTTATTTTGTTTTCTTCTAATACATGTTGACCTCACATGAGCGATGGAGAATTTTTATTTATTTATTTAATAAAGAAGAGTAACCTTACTTTCATATGAGTCCACTGTTGAACTTTTGTTGTATTCTTAGTATGACCATTTTATTATACACTAATCACAATTTTGTACATTACTTAGGTATGAGTCGTGTGATAGGTGGAATTTATTTTTGCAAAGTTGTGATAGTTTTAAATTCTAATAATTGAATAAACTGTGTTGACAATCTCAATTATATATGATTTTTTTTTTGGACGGCCAATTATATATGAGATTAATATTATTTTTAACTATGAGTTTCAACTAGTGGATTATAACAAAAATCATTCTTCCTTGACTTTTTTTTCATAGGTACATTACTGGATTATATTTGTTCCAGGCCTTTTTTAGTGAGTCGAAAGTCTTGAATTACTCTTTCTGAATTCAGCCCACTCTTTCTTCATTTAGGCCGACGCAAAAACAAAGCCCAAGAGCTTTGAATTTTACAAACGGTTCGGATGGGTGTAATTGTGTTGCATTGCATATGATTTCGCAGATTCCTTCATTGACCAGTACTCCATCATCCACATTCCACAATTTTCAAAAACAACTTCACCGAACATTATCATCTCGTACCTTGGTTGTTCCCACTATCCATCAAATCAACCGAAGTGTTTCAACTTTAAACGCGGCCATCGGAAAAAAGTACAGGTTTACTGTTCATATGGGGACTTGCCTTGGCTTTATAAGTAATACCAAGTCAGCATCTAGTTTGGTGTTTCTTCATCAATAAATGATTAATACCTATCAGAAAAATCCACCTCAGTTTACTCTACTAACACAAAGAAAAAAACAGTCTTGCCCTCGAAATGTTTTCAAAGCCCGCCACTTATTACTCTCACTCCTACGTTACTTCTTCCTTTTTCAAATTTATTCCCAAAATCAAACCTTGAAATTTTTTCAAACCCCAGCCACTGCCAGACTCTCTTTCTCTCTCTCAAATCTAATTCTTTTCTCACTTAGACCCCCACAACTTGAACATTTTCTTCTTGACCCTCGCTACTGGAACATTTTTTCCCTTAAACTAGAGGCACTTTGTACATGGGGAGGTGCCAATTCAACTACATGACCCTTGACATACAAATATCTATATATCTCATTTAATAAATATAGAACTTCCTTTGAAAAAATTTAAATGTTTATCATAATTAAGGAAAATCCTAATGGGTACTTCACTTGAGCATATGTGAAAAAGGTTTATACATACCACAAATGGTAAAGAAGAAAGAAAAAATTGCTAAACCCTTTTAATATGGTTAATTTATTTGCCTCAATCAGTTGCCCAAACAATATACTACTTATTCATACCACAACCACAATTGACAGTGCAACATTGCCCATCTATAATTTCTAATCTGAATGTACAGATTTCTTTAATAACTCTACCTTCGTTTCTTTTGGCCAAATTAGAGTTTAAAATTATAATTAAATTTTTAAAAGAAATCTAGGCACAATTGCACAAAAATTCCATGTAACTAAGTCACACTCAGGAATATTAGACCCCTTTTTCCTTTGTATAAATAGGAGGGTCCCAATGGGATAAGGAGGCTAACAATTTTCTCTCCAAAACATTTATTGTAGGAATATAAAAGTTTTCCATTGTAGACTTTTCACGCTTAAAGAACATGACTTGCCAACTAATCAAACTAGAGTTTTTAGTACTTACAACAATTTCACAACATCAAGAACAAACCCCAGTGTATACAGTGTCAAATTCCATAGTCTCCTGTTTCTCGCAAAGTATTGAATAGTTAAGCTTCTGGACCATGGTCTCATATACAACACTCAATCATGTTGGACTTGGATGACACCTTTCCACAACGTATCATTATGAGATGCAAATAAAATTTGGAGTGTACACAACGTTTAGTGTGGATGGGAAGATATTTCATCTTATTTCAATTGGTGAGGTCAGTACTAAGGGGCCTATTCCAATTTAATGATCCTTGAATTTTGTATACAAGTATTAATCAATGAAATTTCTGCCTAAAATAAGTTGGACTTTTGGCAGGAGAGAAAATTGATCTCTAGACAAATCAAGCTAAGCCCAACCAACATGGACCATATTCTTAATTTCTTATCTCGATTTGTTCCATGTACAAGACTTATAGTCAATGCTTGGCGTATAAAAGTTAAACATATTTTCTAGAGTTCATCCTCTGAAAGCTTGAGAAAAAAATCATTTAAACCAACACAGTATAGAACTTATAACATAATCAAAGAAAAATTGTCAAAATAATGAAAATTTAATCTGTGAATAAATTCTTATAAGGATGAACACAGTAGCAACAACCATTTTTTTATATAAAAAATAAATAAATGAAGGTAAAAAAAAAATCTATGCTTATAAAAAATATATATTTTATTGTTATTATTTTTATGCCAAAGATATCTAATGGCCTTTTTTCTGGGTCGAAAGCCTCGAATTAATCTTTCTGAATTCAGCCCACTCTTTCTTCATTTAGCCTGACGCAAAAACAAAGCCCAAAAGTTTTGAATTTCACGAACAGTTCGGATCGTAAGTATCGAAACGTGATCTTACTAGTTTCCAGCTGTAATAGTGTTGCATTTGCATAGTGTTACGAAAACATGATGTGTTTTCGAAAAATTAGACAGCCAACTATTTTACTGTAGGATCATTCATTTTACCCATTATAAATTATAAAATGAGTTGAACATAATGCCCATTTGCGAGTGTTGAAGACTGAATTCTGTATGTCTTAAGTGTATTACTGTATATAAAACTCTAGTAGTACTAGGAAATGCTTTATATAGGCACATTATGTGTGTATTATATAGTACAAGCAATGTGAGTGTAGGGCAAGTACAATAACACAACAGGCCCAATACTCTTTTCTTGATGTATGATACAGGGCATAAGACAACAAACCTTGCAAAACAATTTATATTAATAACCACGCTATTAATGAATGTTAATAGAAAAATTGATATTTAAATGATAAATATTCTCTTACGTTTGAATACAAAATCTACAATTGCATGTGGTGAGAAAAAAACTTTAATATTTAATATTAAACTTTGTGAAAAAAAAAAAATCATATATTTAATATTTGAAGGGCCAAAATCACAACCATCCAAATTTAAAAATGAATATAAAAAGAAAAAAGGGGTTGCTGGACACATCTTTCGCTGAAATTATTAGGAATCAACAATCAACAGTCTCTTAACGCATTTGACTTTGCTTTGCAGGCTTTAAATTTTCTACTAGCGTTCTTCACGGGGTATGACTACATGACTTGGAAAATTAGACAGCCAACAACTTTACTATAGGGCCATTAATTCTCTTCTTTTTACCCTATTTAGTGGTTGTGATATATGTTGCAACTCTTAACTTATTTTGATACACAGCCAAGTCTTCCAAAAACAGTTAATATGTTATTTGAAGATTCAAGAACTATTGAAATTTTTTGTGAAAATATCTTGCAACTCTAGATTTTGTTTCTATCCTTCTATTTCTAAGTAGTTACATATATGGCTTTTTAGTTCTGGCTTTTCTTGCTAAGCACTCACAAGCAAATGACTCTTAACGCCAGAGTTTTCGCAGCTCTTTTTCACATATTTGCTTGCTTATTTCTGGATATTCTTGAAATAAGCAGTGGCGTACAGAGTGATATCGACTGCTTGAAATCAATTAAACATTCGCTTGAAGACCCTTACGGTTACCTTAACACTTCATGGAACTTTAGCAACTATACCGAAGGTTTCATCTGCAAATTTACTGGGGTCGAATGCTGGCACCCTGATGAGAATAGGGTCTTAAATCTCAGACTAAGCGACATGGGGCTCAGCGGCCAGTTCCCTCTGGGCATTGAAAACTGCACAAGTCTATCAGGGATAGACCTCTCCAATAATGAACTTTTCGGAACCCTCCCAAGGAACATATCCTATTTAGCTGGGTTTCTCACAAGCCTCGACCTTTCTAGCAATCAATTTTCTGGCGAAATTCCAGTGAGCTTATCCAATTGCACTTATCTAAATGTCCTTAAACTTGACCACAACCATCTAACTGGTCAAATCCCTGTGCAATTAGTCATGCTCAATCGTTTGAAACAATTCAGTGTTTCTAACAATATGTTTCTAGGGCTTGTCCCTGACTTTGGTCCCAATTCCTCTTTACAACCGATAGCTTTGCTAACAACCCGGGTCTTTGTGGAGCGCCTTTGGAACCCTGTCTAACTCCAAAGCAAAGAAGCAAGTCCGATTTTTCATTCAAAGATGGGTTTTTAGTTGGTTACTCGGTTTCTGCAGTTTCAGTAATAACTATTTTTATGTTCCGGTCCCATTATGTGGCTTGCATGAATGACAAGCGACGTACTAAGAACAAGAACGAAGAAGCTGATCAAGTTAACCAGCCGCCAACTAAAGGGCTCCTGCTAGAAGGGAGCAAAAAGGTACTCTCTCACTACGAAAATTAAGAAACTTCTTTCAATTCTTTGATTTTAAATATTTTTCGGAAAAATATAGGTGGGTTTTCCTTAAAACATAGGAACGTGCCACACATAATCATATTTTTACCATAAAAAAAAAAAAAAAAAAAAAATTCTAACCACCCTAAAAAAATTTAAGGTGGCCACAAATATTCTTTAAGGTCCTAAAGCTACAATTCCACTGAAATTTTTTTTTATTGGATTTAAATTCTGACAAATTCATTATTGAATTATATTTTCTTTTTATATTCTTCATACTTGTAAATTTCAAGAAAATAAAAAATTAATAGTTAATAGTTATGTCATTAATCAACTATTTAAATTTTGAGTTTTTGTAGTCTAAAATTATACATAAAAAATAATTTTATGGATCTAATTTTAAATTACATCTGATTGACATGAAATTTGACACGTGTTTTAAGAACATAAAGAACATGCAATTTAACAGTTAAATTTTCAAAATATGTAGTCATGTTAATTTGTTTAGTGAGAGGTGTAGTTTTAGACTACAACTACATTTGTAACTAAACTTTGTCCTTAAATTTCGGTCCTCTTAATACATTAAGCGTCTACAAAAAAAAAAAAAAAAAAGGTCTAGAAAAATTTTATTGAACTAAAATTTTGAAAGAGATATAGCTTATAACATTGATAATGAAAATATCATACAACGATTTCAAAATAAGAAAATTGTAGGACTTTACATGTGCGTGTGGGTTTTTTTTTTTTTCCTTTTTTTTCAATATATAAAGTTCTCTTTTTATTAGATTTTGTATAATTTAAGTTTTTTAATGGCCACCATAGAAAAAAAAAAAAAAAAATCCTAAAACCACCCGTCTACAGGTTTTGAGTCTAACACCTCATTTTGTACTGTTTTATATGAAAATAATACACAAAGTTGTGATCATATGCATAACTTAGTTTTTTTTTTCACGAATGTGTAGCATGTTACACAAAATGGTAAGTGAAACAATGATCAAAATAATACAATCATACAGCCATTAAAAAGAAACATCCATGTGATAAATTTGGTTGGAATTTCAATTTAGTACTAATCCAGAGTGGCAAATTGTTTGATCCACAGAATTCTCAATTGGAAGGAAAAGTTTCTAGAGTGAACTTTACAGAACTCAATGAGGCATCTAACAATTTCAGCCCAAACAATGCCATTGGGTTGGGAAAGATCGGGGTGACGTACAAAGCAATGCTTCCAAATGGTTCACTTCTTGCAGTCAAGAGGTTACATGATTGTCAATCATTTGAGAAACAATTCATAAGTGAGCTCCTAGCTCTAGGTAGATTGAGACACAATAACATAGTTCCTCTCTTGGGATTCTGCAGAGAGAGGAAGGAAAAGCTTCTAGTGTATCAATATATATTGAATGGCAATCTTCATGATTGGCTACAAGCAAGGGAAGACAATGATAAGATCTTGGAATGGCCTTTGAGGATCAAAATTGCCATCGGGATAGCAAGAGGCTTAGTATGGCTTCACCATAAGGGCAATTTTAGAGTAGTCCATCTTAACTTGAGTTCAAGTTGTATCTTACTTGATAAAAAATTTGAGCCCAAGATATCAAATTTTGGAGGGGAAAAAATATCAACTTTTGAAGGGGCAATGTTCATGGATTCAAATGAGATTGACTCAAGCAGTAGCTCTTTTGTAGACAATGGGGTTTAGGAGTTGGGTTTTGTCAAAAAGGATGTCTATGACTTTGGAGTTTTACTTCTTGAGCTAATTACATGTAAGGTTGTCAAAATCAGGATCCTATGTAGGATCATGGGAGACAGGTGGGATCATGGATCGTAAGATCCTATATTATTTGAGAAAAAAACAAAAAATACACATTGGTATATTAAATAATCACATAAATTATACATTCATTGATATAATTACCTTACATCACTACATTCATTTGTAAGCATTATTTAAAGATGCCAAAAACCTCAAAATGTGATATTCTATTGGAATATTTTTAATTTGAGTCTAACTAACACTCTCTCTACACTAGAGTGGAAAAACTTGGTTTATTAGGATTTTATTTTTCATTTGGGTCCAACTAAACCTTCTGTCAAGTTAAAGAAGATTACAAGAAACCAATGTCGTTTGGGATTGTCAGAATTGTACGATCCTACCGATCCTGAACGATCACAAAGATCCTTGAAAGATTTAGATCGTTTTGGGTAGGTGAGATCGTAAAATCGTAAGATTGTAGGATCCAGATCGGGATTTTGACAACCATGATTACAGGGAAGGAACTCAATCAAATCGATAATTATCTAAACAGTTTGTGCAGGAGTTTGGTTGATTGGATTACTCATCTTTTGACAAGTTCTTCCAATGTCTACAGTGTCATTGATAAACCTTTGATTGGCCGAGTTTCTCATAATTGCATGTACTTGTTTTAAGCCCTTTCCTACTCAAAGGCCAACTATGGCATCACAAATGACTTTGAGATTTTGAGTCAATCTGAAATTGCTGCTGCAGGTGCGTCAAATGAAATTGTTGAGGTAGAAATTACATAGACCAATTGAAGCATTGCATACAAAGTGCAAAATTATGTTGAGAAAAATCAGAAAACAGATTTTCTTTTGGGTTATGTTTGTTTGCTATAATCTTTTTGTCATCATTGCCCCTGAGAAACAGAAATAAAAGAATGTTATATTAGATTTATTTATTACGTGATTCTCAAAAAAAGATTTATTTATTACGACTAAAAAACAAGGTTTCATTCTTTTGTGAATGCACGGTCCACTAATAAATTTTCCTCCATTTTTTTTTTTGGTCATCGATTAATTATACTCACGAGGATATCTGTGTTTAGCAAATTTGTTCAAATCGCCAAAAATATTGATATTAATTTCTTGTGGAAATAAAGTACATTCATCTTGACTTTCGATTGGTGGATAACTTGTATGGCTGCTTTCAGCTAGTCTTTTAGTTCATAACTGAAAAAAAAAAAAAAAAAAAAAAAAAAAAACAAACCCTGTTCTAGACCCCCAAACAACTATGAAGCGGATTTATTTTATTTTATTTTATTGATTGAATATATGAAGCGGATTTATTTATCAAGTTGGTTTGTTGTAAACTAATAAAGGACAATTGGACATTACAGAAAGAGAATACCTTCTGTCCGGAGCTGGCAAAAAATGGCTCGTTTACGCCACTAATCAGGAGCTGCCACGTCAGATATTTAATGAGGAAGCACTACACTCTGTAACATAGGATTATAACCCAAACCCATCTAAAATTATCAAACACGTATTCAGAAGCAGACCTGGAGAATACCTTACCAACGCCTAACCAAGCCATCTCCTCCTCTCCTCTGACCACCGGAGCTCTACCCCGCCGTTGGAGCCACCATGGCGTCATTCTGAGTCGGCGCCGACGCACCCAACCTCAAGGTTTGAGCTGATTTCTGTTTATTGTTTGATTAGTTTTTTCCCCAAAATTTAGGTTTTGAAATTTTGATGGGTTTAGGTTATTTTTTGGATATCAATCTGTTCATATTGGTGTGGGTTTTGTTGATTTATATGGATTTTTCTTTTTTCTTTTTGGTATTTTCATGGGTTTTTATTTCCCCAAAGTTTTCTACAGAAATCTTGGATGTGTCCCTTTGTTTGGGTCTGGGTTTGGAGTTACTTTAACAAGAGAGACATTAGTAATGATACTATCAATTAATTGAATAGTGGAAAGGTCCCTGGACCCTGGCTAAGATGGTAAAGGTGAGCAGGGAAGATCTTAAAAAGCCACATTGCAAGTGAAATTTGTACTAGTGTCATCTCTCTTCAATTCCAAACCTGCGTATTACGTGGTTTTGAGAAGAATGTTTTAGATGTGTTTGGGTTATAATCCTATGTTATAGAGTGTACTGCTTTCTCATTAAATGTCTGACGTGGCAACTCCTGATTGGTGGCATAATCAAGCCATTTTCTGCCAGCTCCGGACAGAAGGTATTCTCTTACAGAAAATTATTAATTTGATAAATTTGATTACAATAGTAACATGCCTGTTTAATATAATCTATTTAACTATTTTTTTTTTTAAACAAATTACTTGCTACAGGTATGCATCTTAAAACCCTTTGAACAGAATTAATGCATTATTATTTACTTTTGTTTTTATCTACAAACAATTATTTAAGCTCTCTTACAACAACTACTTTACTCATTTATTTCTAGGAAAAAAAAAAGACACTAAAAATTAAAATTTGTAATGCTTTGAAATTAGTTATAAATAAAAATCTTGTACATCACTCGGGATACAAGCTACTATATATAATACCAATGGCATAACACCAACCTCTGTAATTTATCTGAGTCTTATAAAAGATTGTTGATAGTATAATTCATTGGTTCCGATCAGCTTTCTTGATAAAAAATTAAAAATAAAAATAAAAAATGAAGAAAAAAGAAGAAGAAGCTGATGGGGGGAGGGAAACATTTTACGTAGGCCTATATCCGAGTTTGGGAATGGACTTAGGCCCATTTCAACAATCGAAAGCCCAACAAAGCACATCATGTGCTAACAATTTGCATCCGTTTAGAAGTTTAACTTTCAAACAAACTTTTTTTTTTTTTTCTCTCTTTTGTTGATAATGTAGATGTTCAGTGTTCAAATCTTCCATCCTCAACTATCGAATTATAAAGAAAAAAAAAAAATCCATAGCTAATCTATGCAGCACGGGTCATTGTAAAAAAATTACTACCTTTGCTCCTACTAGATTACATTGTCATTGCCATTAGATTTAGTCAATGAATATATAATGATTCATAGCTACTTTGGAATGGAGTATTTTAATGGGACAAGATGTCCATAAAGATGTAATACTTCTTAAATATTTTTAATAGACATTCAGTGTTAAAATCCTTTACTTTCACTTGAAATGTTTTTCTCTCCCCTTTTTTTTTTTTTTTTTCCTTTTTTTTTCCTTTTTTTTTTTTTTTTTTGGGTTCAAAAAAATGATGATAACTTACATAAAAAGTGTGGCTGACACGTGTTAGTGGTTTTTTTTTTATATAAATATTTTGAGTTTTAAATTATTGTTTTATTATAATGCATTTTGCTTTTGAGTGTAATATTAAATTCTCAAATTGAGAAATGTGTATTTCAATAATGCTAGCATTTCACTTAATCTTGTTAAACATTAAATTACTCTTTTAATTTTTGTTTTAATTTTTTATTTTTATATTCAATTGTTACAATAAGAGAGGTGGAGGATTTATCTTGAATTCTCCTTATAAATGAGATCAAATCATGCCACTAAATGATAAGACTTCTCAACTTATTTTTTCCTTTAACAAAAAAAAAAATATCATTAACTAATGGTCTGTTTGGAAGTTTAGAGAGGGAGGAGAGTAGAGGGGCGTGGATGGGAGGAGAGTAGTAGAGAATGGTTCTTCTCCACCCTGTTTGGATGTTTTTAAAATTAGTAAGGGGGAAGGGAGTAATTAGCCCTTCCTCTTGTTTGAATGTTTTAAAAATTAGGATGGAAATGAGAGAAAATAATTTAAATAGACAAATTTACCCCTATTTGAAAATGAACTTGCAACATTGGTATATGATTAATTTGTTAGATTAAATAATTATTTAATCAACATTCTTATTCCATCGAATACCACTAATAAAAGTACAAAACTACAATTAACTATTATAAAATAATTTTTATTACCTCAAAAAAATTATAATAAAAATAAAAATAAATTTTCTTCAGACCAGGTGAGAGCACTACAAACTCACCAAAACTCTCACCGGGCTCCTTATCTCTCACCCTAAACCGAAGCTTTCTCTCTAATCTTTGAAACTCTCTCAACTCGAGCCTCCATCGGACCTTCATGGCTTGAGCTTGTCATCACAGATTAGCACCGCCACCACAGGTGGCGGATTGCTCCTCATCAAGAACCCTCATCGAGCTCTCCCTCTACAAAGCTCTCTCAAAGTTCTCATCTCCCTCTCTGATCTAAACCCAGGTGGAGCTTCCTTGTTCCATCGTGACAAACAACAAACACCACGAGGGTGCTTCTCAATCTCCTTATAGGCCATCCCATTCTGAAATCATGACTGAAACCCAGCTCTCTTCTAAACCCGAACCAAGGTCTGATCACTAAGACTCCTCCACTCTCAAACCCAACAACCACTCTCCGATCTACAAGCTAATAGCACCTTGAACGGCGCGTGAACCACAAAGAGTGGGTGTAGAGGTGAAGGGCCTCACGGGTCTGCCAAACACCAAGACAGTGGTGGCTTGTTTTTGTTACACGGTGGTGCGTGGACGAATATCTTCACCAATGTTTTTTTTTTTTAATACCAATTTTTTTTTTTTTAATTTTTTTCAGGAAACAAACAGAGCGATGTAGAGAGGAATGTAGTGTAAATGTTGTTAGATCAGGGGGGGGTTGTTTAGCTTCAGGGTCAGTGAAATAGTGAGATTCTTTTTCTTTTTTTTTCATTCACCTTAAATTTTCTCAGGTAATAAATAAAGATTATTTATATAATTAGATTCTAATTTTGTTAATTTAGAAAGGGTAAATTGGAAAATTCATTTCGTCAATAATTTATTTACTATACTCTCTCTTCAAATCTCTCCAATTTGGGAGAATTAAAAATGAAGGATTAGAGGTAGTTGAAACCCTTCCAAACTCTTCCAAGTCCCTCCCCCTCTTTCCTTAAAAAACTTCCAAATGAAGTAATTGAATTACTCTCCCTCCCTTTATTCTACTTCCCCTCCTTTTTTTAACTTCCAAATAGGCCATAAATTATAGGGCCATTTTAGACCGATTATTTTTCCTTAATATTTTGTTTCTCAAAAAAAAAAAAAGTTCTTCCTTCATATTTTGATGGGTCCGATAATCCATTACTAGACCACACGCTCTTTTTATTATGATTACTATTATTTTCTATGCCAAAGATATCTGATGGACTGCTTTTCTGGGTCAAAAACCTTGAATTAATCCTTCATAATTCAGCCTACTCATTCATTATTTAGGCCCAAAAAAAAAAAAACAAAGCCCAAAAGATTTGAATTTCACAAACAGTTCGGATAGGTATCGGAACGTGATCTTACTATGAAGTTTCTAGCTGTAATAGTCTTTGCATATGAATTCGTAGTTTCTTCAATGACCAGTGCTCCAACAATCTCTCCCAATTCCCACAAAGCCAACCAAAGTCTTTCAACTTTCAACGCGGTCCATTTGAACAACAAAGTTAGACTAGCTCCCCCTTTTTTCTTTGTGCTTTTGAAAAAGTATATATGGTTTGTTGTTCAAATGGGAACTTGCATTGGCTTTATAAGACTCGTGATTCATGGAAACTTCATATTCTAATAATTTATAATAGAAAACTGCTTAGTGCTTATGTCATTTCATTACTTATTTATAGTGTATTTAGATGAACGTATTTTTATCAATTTATTTTATCTGTTGTGTAAAAGTAAAATTATTCCTTAAAAATGTGATGTTTTCAAAAGCTATTTGTCCCCTTTAAAATGAAAATAAGCTCACGCAAATAGGTTCTAAATAATTTTTAGCTCATTTGGTTGTTTAGTTATTAAGATACTGCAAATTATACTTGATGATGCTTAAGATTAGTTGTCGCATTTCTAATATGTAGAGGTGTTCATCAAACTATTCAAACTGCACCTAAACCGGAAAAATCACCCTCACCAAACTGCTATATTATTATTTGGGGTCAAAATAGAAATTTTCAACCAGTTTTAAGGCATTTAAAGCATTTATGGACCTAAATAACATTTTTCAACATTATAAATTACAAAATGAGTTGAAAAATATTTCATCTTGACCCCCAGCAGAAGACAACAAACCTTGCAAAACGATTTATATTTTTTAATTGAAAAATATGTTGTTTTGAGCTTATGTGACATTTAACCGCCACTCTATTTATGGATGTTAATGAAATAATCATATTCAAATGATAAATATTATCTTATACCCCATTTTTCACACAATTGTAGATATCCACAAATGCATGCGGTGATATACAAATTTTAAAAACACAAGAATGTGGTATACATATTTAAAGTTCATGTGTATAGAAGATATAAAATAAGTTGTGTGAGAGAATCGCTACCTATATTAAAAATTCTTGAAAACGATATAAACTAAAATCTAAAATTTAATACTTTTAGGGCCAAAAGCACAACCATCCAAATTTAAAAAAAAAAGGGGGGGGTGGGGGGGGTTGCCCGACATGTATCGTTCGTAGAAATTACAAGGAACCAACCGTCCTTTTTCTGTCTTTACTTAAACCCATTGGCTTCGCTTTGCAAGCTTTAAATTTTCTAGTAGAGTTCTTCGCAGGGTATGACTACATGACTTGGAAAATTACGGCCACTTTACTATAGGGCCATTCTTTTTACCCTATTTATTGGTTGTGAAATTTTGTATGAAATATGTTGCAACTCTTAACTTATTGTGATACACAGCCAAGTCTTCCAAAACATTTAATATGTTTCTATCTTTCTATTTCTAAGTAGTTTTTTAAATTTTTTTGGTAAACTATTTCTAAGTAGTTACATATATGGCTTTTTAGTTCTGGCTTTCTTGCTAAGCACTAACAAGCAAATGACTCTTACTGCCAAAATCTTCGCAGCTATTTTTTACATATTTGGTTGCTTTTTTCTTGTTAGGAATACTGAATTCAATAGTATTGTATTTTACAAGTAATAGAATATACATAAGTGCATTTATATAGGAGGCGAAGTATGCAGTACAAGTAAATGTACTATAAAAGTAAACAAGGTGGGCCTAAAGCCCACATACACGTTAACAGCCCCCCTTAAACTCAAGGTGGATGTGAGACCAACTTGAGGTTGTCAACCAAAGTACAAAGGTGTCCCTTAGGATGTGACTTGGTGAAGATATCTGCAAGTTGATCTTTAGAAGAAATTGAGATCAGCTTAAAAGCACAATGGACAAGATGATAACGGATAAAATGACAATTAATCTCGATATGTTTAGTCCGTTCATGGAAGACATCATTGTGAGCAATATGAATGACATTCTGATTATCATAATAAAGAGGAGTAGTAGAGGATGTGGACACACCTAAGTCTTTGAGAAGTCATCATAGCCAAAGGAGCTCAGATGTGGTATCAGCAAGGGTACAATATTCTGCTTCAGTACTGGAGCGGGTCACATAAGTTTGTTTCTAGCTTCGCCAAGAAATCAGAGAAAAATCAAGAAGAAAGCAATAACCAATGGTGGACCGTTGATCAGTGGGATCTCCTGCCCAATCAGCATCAGAAAATGCACGGAGAACAAAAGGAGATTAATAGAGTAGAAAAGACCATTGAAGAGAGTGCCCTTTAGGTATCGAAGAATGCACAAAACAGCAACATAGTGAATCGATCGTGGAGCAGACAGATACTGGCTCACTTGGTGAACAGCATAGGAAATGTCTGGACGAGTGATAGTGAGATAAACTAGGCTGCTAACCAAGCATTTGTAAAGAGAGGGATTAGACAATGGTTTCCCCCCTAAGGGAGTCAGATGCGCATTAAGCTTAACTGGAGTGTCAACATTCTTGCTATCAGTGAGTCTAGCTTGAGACAAGAGTTCAAAGGCATACTTGGCTTGAGTAATATAAAGTTCATTTGTAGAATGAGTGATTTCAAGACCCAAGAAGTAGCTGACATGTCCAAGATCTTTCATCTCAAACTGTTGACTGAGAAAATCCTTGAGTTCTTGAATGCCACTGAGGTCATTACCAGTTATGATCATATCATCCACATACAAGAGAAGTAAGATAGTGTCTTTGTCAGAGCGACGAAGAAATAAAGCAGAATCATAGTGACTAGCCATGTAACCCAAGCGAGAGATGGTAGAGCTGAATTTGGCAAACCAAGCTTGTGGAACTTGTTTAAGGCCATAAAGTGCACGTCAAAGGTGACAAACCTTGTTTGATTCAACAGAGAGACCAGGAGGAGGTTACATATAAACTTCTTCACTTAAATCCCCATTAAGGAATGCATTTTTTACATCAATCTAAAAAATGTCCCATTTACTAACAGCAGCAACAGCTAAGAGGGCACGAATAGATGAGATACGAGTAACCAGAACAAAGGTCTCTTCATAATCAATCTCATATTCTTGTGTAAAACATTTTGCAACAAGATGAGTTTTGTAACGCTCAATGGACCCATCAGAGTGAGTTTTAATCTTGTAGATCTACTTACAACCAACCACAGATTTCCCGGGGGGGAGAGTCACCAAATCCCAAGTATGGTTTTTAGATAATGCATCAAGTTTCTTTTTCATTACAATCTGCCATAAATGGTTAATGGAAGCCTAACGATAGGCGTGAGGCTCGTGTAGTGTAGCAAGGGCAGTGTAACAATGATAGTCAAGTAAATGTGTAGGAATGGATCTTACCCGAGTTGAGTGACGAGGTAGAATGTCTTGTGCAAGATCTTCAGGCAAAGCAAGAGCAGGGGACCCAAGCTGAGGGTTGGGTAGCCCGTCTTTAACCTATTCATCTTCCACCTGTTCATTAAAGGGTGAACTAGGAAAGGGATCAATGATACCTAGTGGTTGGATAAAGAAGTTTATAGGAGAATCAGGAGCAACCACAGGAGGATTAGGAGCAGCTATAGAAGGAATATGTGCCTCATTTGGAAAAAGATCTAAGACAGAGAAGGCAGATAGGGAGGCACGAAAGTAAGAGAGCTCAACAAAGGAGCGATGTTCTCAAAAGACAACATTGCAAGAGATACGAAGACGATGAGAGGCAGGATTATAACACCGATACCCCTTTTCAGTTTCGCCATAGCCAAGAAAATAACAAAACCTTGACCGAGGCTCAAGTTTGTTATGCTCATGTGGTTGAAGAAGAACGAGACAAGCAGAACTGAAGGAGCAAAGGTGGTGATAGTCTAGAGGTGACCCAAAAAGACACTCATATGGAGTTTGATTTTGGATAACAGGACTTGGAATGTGATTAATAGCATGAACAACATGAAGAGCAGCTTTGCCCTAAAAATGAGCAAGAACTTTGGCAGAGAGAAGGAGAGCACGAACAGTGTCAAGAATATGACGAAGTTTTCATTCGGCTCTACCATTTTGCTGAAAGGTACCTGGACAAGTTAGTTGATGAATAGTACCATAGGAACAAAACAACTTGGAAAGCATATTAAGTGTACTCAAGAGCATTATCAGATTGAAAATTTTTGATATGTTTGGAAAATTGAGTTTCAGCCATTTTTGCAAAATTAGAATATACTTGCAATAATTTAGAATGATATTTCATATGAAAAATCTAGTTATAGCGGGAATAATCATCAACAAAGACAATAAAATATCAAAATCTACCAATACTAGAGATAGAGGAAGGCCCTCAGACATCAGAATGAATTAGGTCAAAGATATTAGTGGACATTGATTCACTAGTATTGAAAGGCAAAGTTGGTTGTTTTTCTAACTGACATGAAACACAATCAAAATTTTTCCGTGGACGTTGAACCTAACAAACCTCTAGAAGCCAAGTGTTGTACTCGAGAGGAAGATGCGTGACCAAGATGGGCATGCCAAAGTGCAAGGGAAGAAATAGAAGAAACTGCAACAGCTGCAACAACAGAAATAGGAGCAACAAGTGGAAGACAAAAGTTGTCCACGGGAAACATACGCCTTAATAAGAGTTTTGTTGATAAGAAAAGCACAATGTGTTTACAATTGTAAACTCACTACACCTGAAACAAATATAATCAAATCAAAAGGAAAGTCTAATAGAGATACGAAATTTAGACAAGGAAATACAATGCGTAAGACCCCAAATACGAGACCACAAAGTCCTAGCTAGCAAAGTCTTCAACAAATCTATAGATCTTTCAATGTCCTCAAAAGTTCAAGCATTGCGTTAATTCCATACTAACCACATAAGACATGCTGGTACCATATTCCAAACAGTTGAAAAATAAGATCCCAACCAATTCCTCCAAGCAAAGGGAAAAAATAAAAAAAATAAAGAAAATATACAACTGTATACGGCATCACCCATATTAGCAAATTCTAACCCATCAAACTCCCTTTCAAGTGAAAACCGATCAGACTCATCCATACTAGCAAATTCTAACCCATCAACAGTGGGCCTCCAAGATTTAGGTTCTTGATATAAACTCTTATAAAAACTCACCACCTGATCTTGAATATCTGACTCAGCTTCATACATAATGCCATCAACCTCCACCCCTCTTAAGGTATTAGCTCGTCTATGTGAATTGGCAAGCCTATGAAAAACCCTAGTGTTATAGGCCCCCTCTTTTAAGAATAAAGCCTTTGATTTTTGCCTCCAAGAAATCTCCTCCAAGGAAGCTAAAAACTCGATATTTGCCTTGATCTCTGTTTTTCTTGTTTTATCTACCATAACAGCACTTGCACCCCTTCTCTTATATCAAGATCCGATAACTCAAAAAACAAACATATTTTTCTAAAATGCACGTCCCCAAAAACATTTTTATTCCAATACTTTAAGTCTCCTTTAAGAGCCTTGAAATTACATGCTTAAACATAACTAGAGGGCCCCACAAGATGATATCTGTTCCATCAGCACCAAACTTGATCCACAAAACCCTTCGCTTTAAGCCACATATTCTTAAAGGAACTCTTCCCCCTTGCCATGCCACCTGCCTCTACGAGAAAAGGACAATGATTTGAAACCACACGAGGGAGAGGCCTTTGAATCACATCTAAGAAGTGGTCCTCCCAATTAACTAAAACAAAAACACTATCTATTTGAGATATTGAAGGATTCACAGAGTCTCCAAACCATGTATACTCACCCTCGACCAAAGGTAGATCAACCATAAAATTCCTCTTGATAAAGTTTGAGAATTTGGACATGTTTGGACTAAACGAAGTACAACCAAGTCGCTCTGCTGGATATCTAATAATGTTGAAATCACCAAAGACACACCAAGCCAAACTCCATCTCACTCTCACACTATCAAGCTTTGCCCATAACGTATCCCTAAGACTAGCATTAGTTGGGCCATACACTCCCATACATAACCAAACAAAACCATCTGCCACACCCTTCAACAAGACAGAAACAAAAAAGGTATCCACCACACAATCAATTTCTCATACACCCTTGTGTCCCAGGTCATGAGAACTCCTCTTGTAGTGTGAACGGCATCCAAAGCTACCCAATTTACAAAAAGGCTGCCTCGAAGACTTTTCACAACAAAAGAGTTGGTACAATCCAATTTGGTTTCTTGAAAACATGCTCCATCACACTTCCATTCCTTGAGTAAATTCTTCACAATATCCTTCTTATGAGGACCAACCCACTTAAATTCACAACCTCTCCATTTCGTCTACCAGATTGCCATAATAATTAACTATAGAAACTAAATTTCATAATTCCCTCATACCTTTTTTAGATGAATAAGCAATGCGGCGAAGACTACCTGCAACAACTTGTTTCTCCCTCACTTTCTCTAGTCGTTGAAAGAAATCAACACACTGCCTCTCACAGGAATCAATAGGGAAACCCACCCACTTACTGAAGCCCTTAACCATTTTACTTACCCAAATTGAAGGCTCCAAGTCATCCTCCACAGAAATGTCATCTAGGTCACCTTCCTCTATCATTAAAATCAGACCCCCATTAGGATCACATTGAGCTAGAGGTACAAATTCTAGCAACTTCCGATCATCCTCATCCTTATCTGACCCTATGGGATTGACCCAATTCAACAACAAATTCTCTTCTTTGAAAGTATTAGATACCAACTCCGAATGATTTTGTTTTAACAAAGATTGATGGCAATGCATATCGGAAGACATCGAATGCGTCGTTGGACATCCTACGATTAAAGAATCCACAGGATTAGTGAAGTCGAATTGTCCATCGGAGTTCAAAACACACAAATCCTTCTCAACCCCATTGATTGGACAGTCCATCGCTGGGACATCGGCAACCAAGACAGTAGGAAAAACCCCCACCTTAGAGCCGTTGCATAGAGAGTCCACTAAACGAAAACTTGTAGCCACAGCCACATCAGGACCACCGTTGGATCTTGAAAAATCCTCTCCCATCTCGCCGGTACTAGGAGCCACCAGCAGGGACTTCTCAGCAAAGTCATGGGAGCCCGAACCTTCACCCATCTCTCATGATCATGAAAGGCTTTGTGTTTTCAAGTGATTTAAGGCACCAAATTGTAATGGCTGGGTTTTGGCCACATGGGCATGTTGGGCTTGCTTAATAGGCCCAAGCCCAGTAGGTGATAAAGCATCCTTAATGGCTTTGGGTTGAACAAAATTAGTCCACTTCACCAATCGTTGGCCATTACCTTCAAGGTTAGCAAAAATTTTTAAAGAAAAATGGGCCTAAGTCCACTTAAAAGATCACGCATTAGGCAACTAGGTATGAGGTGAGTTGGAATCTTTGTTTTTTGAATTAAGTCAAATTCCCCAAATCTCTCATTTTGATTTAAATTGCCATAAAAGTTTTGGAAAATTCTTCTCCAAACCTAAATCACTTCCTGATTTCATGTGCCTATTAATTTCTTTCCAACCGTGGTCCCTTGGATTACCGATGGATCTTACAAACCCGCCACCACAGGCAACCACCCCCTCCCCGGCCTAGGAACTAATTTTCCCAAGAAAATATCACGCAACTTCCTTTCAAGAAAAGCCTAGCCACCCTTATGAAATCCTTTTGGGACACGCAAACAACCACATCTTGCCCTATTATAATACTTAGATATTTCCACACACACACACAAAAAAAAAAAAAAAAAAAAAAAAAAAAAAAAAAACCACCCTTATTCCACCTACTAGAACACTCAAAAATTTTATAATTCTCATGAAACCGTTTGAAAAAATGTTGCTTGCTAAAATCACAATGGCATAACTCTACCAAGCATGCAATGATCCAATCCAAACCCAATCTACCAACCCGAATAGAACCATGATGCTTGCCCCATTTTTCAGTGATGGAATAAGAATCCATACAACCTCCATCAAAAGCCATGAAGAAGGCCTGTGTCAATACGCAAAAAAAAAAATATATATATATATATATATATAAAAAAAAAAAAAAAAAAAAAAAAAAAAAAAAAAAAAAATAGAGCACAACCCCCTCCATCCCCCAGGTGAAGAAGAAGGCTTAGCTTGTGAAATATGGGACTTGAGTTTAGGTGAGGGCTGCAACGTAGGAGGATTAAGGTTCTTAATGGGTAGGGATGGTTGGCCAATAGCAAGGTTGTTGGAGAGGGATAGGATTTGTAGGGAAGAAATAATGTGGGATGTGGGGAAACAATTTGGGGTAGCGAAAGGTGGAAAGGCTTGTGCATTAGGTAGTGGAAGGTGTTGTGGGAAAGAGGAAAGAAGTGGTGGTGGTGGGAGTTGTAAAGGATGTGGCTGAGGGAGAGGGTGGGTTGGAAGAGGCAGGGTGGGAGCCCTGGGTGCACTCATACCAGAATCACGCACTCTTCATGGATATGAATGATTACGTGATAACAAGAAATCACAGCTCAACATATATATAACACTTAACATGTTACTGGAAAGAGCTAAACAACAACCTTGCTGTTTTCATTCTAAGAAAATATGCTGTTTTTGCACACTTCTATATAAGTAAAATAATTTTATTCAAAAGAGAGATCAAATCTACAATGTGTTCATTCAAGTCACTCCTAAAAAAACAAACTAAAATTGAAGATTTAATAGATCTATGAACTCTATATAAGAGAAAGCAGTGATGCTACCCAAGGTAACCATCCAATCATATAAAGATCACAACAAACATAGTTTAATAAAATGATTACGGAGCTCGACATCATCAAGATTGAAACCCACACACTTGGCAATACAAGACTTTACCATTGGGTCATTAAGATGACCACAGGAGGCACATTAGTGAACTGATTAATGATTATTAAATAAATATTTCACCAAAAATTTCTTCGCTTACGAAGGCTTCAGAAGCTGCAATATATATATTTATCAGCAAGATGCCTTCTTCACTGAAGCAAGCAAGATGACCATCACCTGGGGCTTTAAAGCTCTCAGAAAAGTGCACCCGATTTGCAGATTCTAACATCAGCGCTTTAGTTGCCTTCTAGCCAAAGCAGAGGCTTTCTTAGGGATGTAAACCTTGTAGCTCACCTGCACAAAAGAATTTAGACCTTATATGCAGCAGTTAAACATATTAAACTATAAAAATTGTACAGTTACAGGATACTTCCTTGGAGAGTAAAGAATAACGTAAGTTAGATTGAAAAACCTACCTGCACCATTTCACCACCTCGCATCACAGTCATTGTCTTCTGCTCAAACTGTGAGCCCTCTGTAGCCTCCCCTTGTGGTTTATTTGAACTATTCTCAGCTAATATGGAATTACCACTAGAAGATGACTTGGGAGCAGCAGAACCACTTGCTTTTTTAATGTCTTCATCGCTATTATTGCTACTTGGGCTCACAGTTTGAGCAGGTTCAGCAGCACTCTTACCTAAAGACTTCCCAGCAACTGACACATTTGCCAGATGAGATTCCCCCGAAGTGGGTGTTTGCTTCAGAGTGGAGTGAGTTTTAAATGAATTTTGCCTTGCTAATGGTGTAACCAACTTTGGTCTGGCAATTACAGAACCAACAGCTGAATTGACATTTTCATGGGGCTTCTCAGCAATAGCCACCTGATCAGGTGCACAAGGATATTTCTGCTCAGCAGAACCAGATTTGTGGCCCACATCCTTCCCATCTGGAATCTTTTCGTCATTTCGTAAAACAAGGTTGGAAAGTCTCCTCAGTGCAGGCACTCTGATCTCTCTTACTTCTCCAGTTGCACCTTGCAATTTAGCATCATGCTCCTTGGGGGACTTTGTACCAACAATTTTAGCACCATCTCTCCTCAGTGCAGGCACTCTGATCTCTCTTACTTCTCTGGTTGCACCTTTCAATTTAGCATCATCCTCCTGGGAGGGATTTGTACCGACAATTTTAGCAGCATCCTCCTTAGGGAGATTAATTTGAACCAATTCAGCTTCTGCAGTGGATGGTTGCTTCACATCATTGTCATTTTTATCTTTCTTACTGGCAGGAGTATTTGCATTTGTTTGGAGCCCTCCTCGAAACTTTATTAAATTTTCCAAAGCCCTTTGCCTTAAAATTGATTCCATATTGTCACCATTCGCATGACCAGAATCCTTGGCCACTTTTCCTTTTACACCATCATTTCTCCCAACCCCTCTGCTGCTAGGATTACATCCATTGTATTGATTCTCAATGTCCTTGCCACTTTCTGTAAGTTCAGAGATTCTGATGTTAGAAATTACAGGTTCTTCTCCCTTCTCATTGTCTACCCTCATTTTCTTCGCAGCTGCAACATTTGACTGATGATCTAGCTCCCTCTTATATCCCCCATCATTACTATCATTGCTTCTGCATGAAGGGTAATCATCATTGTCATATACAATCTCCTCTTTATACTCATCCTTATTTGACACCCTGTCTTCATTTTCCTCTTCCATTACTGTAATAACTGATCTCAGACGCTTCGAATTGTTCTCACCTGTCTTTTTCTCCTCACTTGGGTATTTGTAACTTTCAATACTCTGACTGCATGAAGAAAAACTCCTTGATCTATATCTAATCCTTTTAGTTCCACTTCTAACCTTCTCCACTTTCTTTTTCTCTTTCTCTCTTCTTTCAGACCGGCCTCTATGTCTCTCAAACTCTCTCTCATGACTGCTAGTACTCCTGACCTGACACATTGAGCAGCTGCACGACCCACTACTCATGGAACTTACACTAGCTTCTCTCCTAGGCTTCTTCTTGTGGGTCTTCCTCCCAACCTCAGAGCTCTCCTTTCTCTTTGACCCAATTTTCTTCCTCACATGAGTAGACTCCTCGCTACTCTCACGCCTACGAGAATGCCCTCGAGTCCTTTTCTTATTCTCCTCACCACTTTCAGAGCTATAAGTGCGCCTTTGAGCCCTCTTTTTGCTACCTTTCACATCTTTCCGAGTACGAGAACGAGCCCTTCTACTTTTATAATCATCCTCAGAACTAGAACATGAAACTGATACAGAAATCTTCGAATCATCTTCTTCTGACGAAACAGAATCGTCACGGCGGCGAAGCTTCTTGGATTTATTATATTTCTTAACCCTCCTACTCTTACTTCCCTTCCTTGTTCGACCCTAAACCAGTGACATTCACGTGCATACATACATTAGTTGCCATAAAATTCAAAGACCCATAAACAAAGACACAAATAAACTAAATCAAAAATGCAAATTTTATTTATTTTTTCCTTTTTCCCATAAATTAGGATCTCAAAAACAAAACTTAACCACAATATTCTTAATCCATCCACTCATCTCAACAGAGTTTAAATACTATAATTATATATATATGGGGACCCAGTAAACAAATTTCAGTACCTAGATTTTCTATTCTTTTAGAGAATTTTTCCAAGAACCATAATAAAGGTTAGTCTTTTACAGTTCAAGAAAAAGGAAAGGTAAAACAGAAAATCGAAGAACAAAGTTTTTACGTAAACATAAATAAATTTAGAGAGAGTAAAAACCTGAGAGGAATTCTTGGAGCGTTTTTTCTTGGAAGAAGAAGATGATTTTCCCATCTGGATCACTTACCTTACCTGCAAGTCTGCAACAATCAAGATTACATATAAAACAAAGAAAAACCAAAAACGTTAAGAGTTAGACGATAAAAAACAAAAAAGAGTCGGGATTGAAGGAAGGTTTAAGGGAATCAGAAATCGCAGAGTATAAAATCGAAGGCAGTGCTCCTCCACTCTTTAGATTTAAGAACGGACCTAGTTTTGAGTTTGGACCCCCAACTCTCTTTTCGTTTTATACATTTCACAAAACCATTTGTGTTCACGTGTCTCTCTTTATACGGAGCCTATCTTTTTGGCTAAATTACAAATCATACCGTCTATCGATGGGAATGACCATTTAAAGTCGGAAAAATTAGGTCATTTCGTAGAGTATCTTAAATATATGATTTCAGTTTTTAAATAACATTACATATATTTTTACACATTTTTTTATTCATATATATTTTAAAAAAATATAAATAACATTACTCAAACTTTTCTACCAAACGGGCCCTTACATTTTCTTTCTCTAAACTATACATCAGATTACATTTTGCATCATAAATTATTTGAATGTACACTTTGCACCATAAACTGTAATCTTTATTACACTTTACAATCTAACGTTAGCCTTACCATTAAGTTAGACAAAAATTAATAGCATGTGACTTGCATGTGATTTTTGCTTAAGTGTCACATTGTTTAAAGACGAAATAACCATTTTCACAAACAATTATAAAATAAAAAAGCGTAATTTTTTTTTCCAGCTCTCTTTCTCTTGAGTACAAGTATAGCTTTCTCTCTTTGATACAGCTCTTTCTCTATCCCCAAATTAAAAGCCTGTAACCCTAAATCCCTTAATAAAAAATATCTTTAGTTCTACCAAATCAAAAAAGACAAAGTTAGTTTGATTTGGGGATTCAGGACCCATAATAGATAAAACTCCTTTTCTTTTGTTTAAATTTCAAACTTGCTTAAAAAATTAAGAAAGAAAAAGTGAGATATGGGTAAATCGGTGAATCTATATTAAGCATATTCTTTCAATATTTTTTTGAAGAATCAGGGTGACATACTATTTGAGCAGGGGCTGTCATTTCTAGGGACAAAACCATTGTTTCTCAATTTGTTATGCTTAGGGAAAAAGTGGTAGAGGTTCTTCCTTCTTCTACTATACGCCTGACTTGAGTTCTTGCTTCTATAGATACCCCTTACCTCATATCAGAACTTTACCTTCTTTTCTTTTTTCTTTTTTTTTTTTCTTTTTTTTTTTTTTTGTGGGCTTACACATTCTCCCCCCTCTCTCTGTCTTCTTCATAAATTTCATCTTCTCTCTCATTCGTATCCACGTATCCAAGTATCCCAGCATGTATCTCGCTACTGTTTTTTGTGGTCTAACTTTTCTTTCCACCTTGAGGCAAATATGGAAATTACATGAATTGCATGAATTGCTTGATGAGCTAGAAAGGATAAAGATTGCAAAGCAGAGAGAGTATGATTAATAAAGAAAAAGACAACGTTAGTATTAAAGGATCCATTGTATGTTTCAGGGTTTTGTTTTTTATTGTTTATGAAGAGGTGATGAGAATCAATAAGTATTAAAGGATCCATTGTATGTTTCAGTTTGGTCTATTACTAGAGCAAGATCCAAGAAGATTAAAGAGGCATTTAATGGGTTGATTCAAGAGATTTGAGCTGATTCTAATACAGGACATTTCAAAATTGGTCTAAAGGAAGATGAAGGCATAATAAATTTAATCCTAGCTATTGAGGGTTGATCTAGCATAATTGTGCGTGATTTATGGTGTAGATTAATGGTTGATTGATTTTCCAGCTCCATATCAATTAATAGATATTTTCCTATTCTGGAGTTGCTAAATTCAAACCAAATCCACCTTAATTTTAGGCTTTTATTATTTGGAATGTTTTTTTTTTTTTTTTTGGCTATTTTCTTATTTTGGAACTGCTAATTTTAGATCAAATTAACTTTAATTTAGGCTTTTATTATTTAATACATTTTTTTTTGTTTTTTTTATTTTTTATATTTTCCTATTTTCAGTCATGTCTTATAAATAGCATGCACTCATTGTAATAGAGGATTATTGAATAAAAATTAGAAAAAATGTGAGTTTTTGCTTCTTCTCTTGGTTTTTCAAGAACTGTGAACTTATCAGGGATTTTTCCTTGTGGCATTCAAATTTTATACCTTCGGTTCGTGATTCAGTTATAATCATTGGGTCGAGGTCTGTTACTTATACCTTTGGTTTGTGTTTTAATTATAAATGTTGGGTTAGGGTTTCTATCAAAAATATGAATTTTAGCTTTCTTAGGCAAGTATTCCAATATTATTTATTGGGTCTCAAAGCATGTCTATTGAGGTTCGCATCAAGAGGGTGTTTTGGTCTTTAAATAGTGTCACACCTAAGAAAAAATCACATGCAAGTCACATGCTATTAATTTCCATCTAACTTAACCATAGAACTAATGTTGGGATGCAAAGTGTAACAAAGGTCATAGTTTATGGTGCAAAGCATGCATTCAAATAGGGTACAAAGTGTAATCTGGTGTATAGTTTAGGGTGGTAAAATGTAATTTCCCCTTAAACTTGCCTCACCTACTCTTAATAGGGCAAGTTTAACCCACCCTACAAACAATTTGGAGGGGGTTAAATTTCTAACCCGCACCCGCCCTAAACCCGTCTCACTTATTTATTTATTTATTTTTTAAATTAAATATTTTTATAGGGTTTTATTATATGGCATATATCTCTATATATTAAGAAGATTTAGAAAGTTAGTTATGGTTTCAAAAAATGTCTAAAATAGCCCTAATCTAATTAGATAATCCTTATTCTTAAAAAATTAAAAAAAAAATGGGGTTAAAATTGTAATTCAACAAAATTCAAAATTCAAAATTTAAAAAAAAAAAAAAAAAACTAGAGAAACTTTTTTCCTAAAATCAGCACATTCTCTATTTAAATATATTTCACGCACATTTGATACATTTTTTTTTCCCTAAAAACTAGCACACATTAAACCCTGCAGTTTACTCCATTTCAAATCCTAAATTTTATTTTCTTAAACATTCTTTTCTGTGTAACCTCACTAACAAGAAATAAATTCAAATTAAAAAATTACATTAAACTCAAAATAATAAAAAAAGAGCCTCATCGCACGTGTAGAGCGCGTGTGATTAGGCTAGTAATAACTAAATTATTAGAGCATTCATAGTCAAGTTATAATAATAATAATAATAATAATAACAACAACAACAAAAAAACCTATTTTAATACCAAAAAAATTATTTTATCTACTTTAAAACACCATTTTACAAATCACCTAATCTCATTTCTTATTTTTCACATCACACCCAACACAATTCAATTTTTTATTCATTTAACTCTCTTTCTTTCTTTTCTTCACCATCTCTCTTCACCAATAGCAATTTCTCTCTTTTCCTCACTGTCTCTCTCTCTTCCTCATCGTCTCTCTCTCTCTCTCTTCACCCACAATCAAAACCCATCCCAAAATCAAACCCCATACCAAAATAGAAACTCAACCTATAGCAACGACTACCACTAGTATCCATTAGCACAACCATTAATAACCACAAACAATTAGCAAACCCATATTTTTTTTAGAAAATTTTTTTTTAAAAAAAACCCACTAGATAAGGCGAACCACAACCCATCACCACCATCGCAGATTGATCTCACCCACAACCCAATTTGAGAGAGAGAGAGAGAGAGAAGAAAAAAGAATTTAAAAAAAAAAAAGAAAAAAAAAAAAAGAAGAAGAAGAAGAAGAAGAAGATGATCGCCTGCTACAATGAGGTTTTACTTATAGAACTTTACTATAGCTTGTGTCTAAATTTTTTAGCTATAGAAACCCGGATGTAGAGTTTTTTGGTGTTTGGGGTTTAAAAATAGCCATTTAGGGGTTTTACACCTCTAGATGCTAATGCTCTTTATTGTTGTATCACCTTGTTTAAGATTTGGTTATAAATAAATTATGGCTCTATTAGTGTTGAGAATACATTCAGTCTAGACCTGGCATAAACTCCCTATTTTACGCTCTCTAATTGCAAGATGCCACATTAGCATCTCACTAAAAAAATGAAATACACCTGCCACAAAGAATCAAGTCTCTAAAACACAATTTCAACAAAAACCCACCCAAAAGAACTCATCCCCTCCACAACCATCTCATCACCACCCTAACCATCATGTTGGCAACCTAACAGATAGATACACTTCTTTCAAACCACTGTCACTAACCCATCAAATAACAATCAAAACAACAACAAACAAAATATTCAAGCCACCACTAACAATCGCTTAAAAAAACATTAGGAACCCAAATCGCCTAACCAACACCAACTTGCCTTTACTACTCCGCTGCCAAGAAACATCAATTTTCACTCTAAGCTAGTGTAACACTCAACATTGATGCAGTAGCTTTAGAACCAAAGAGAACATTATCTATAAATTCCTTTTAGAATAGTAATTATAAGAAATTACACTTTACCACCCTAAACTATACACTAGATTAAACTTTGCGCCTTAAATAATTCGAATGCACACTTTGCACCCTAAATTATGACCCTTGTTACACTTTACACCCTGTCAGGGGGCGTTTTTGGATTGCCTATAATGATATTTGGGAAGCCAAGACTGAGACTCGACTTTGGGCTTAAAATATAACCCAAAGGCTATTGGTGAAGTGTGAAAGGCCCATTTTTGCTCAAGGTCCGCATTGCATCCAACAAATATTATAATAAATCCCCAAAAGTACCTCTTGCAAAGATAAGCTAGCACAAAGGATAGCACACCACAATAAGTGCTTCAATAATAGTCCAGCGGTAAGCAAGAGAAGCGTCTAGTGATAGATGTCTGGAAAATTAATAAATATATTCGCACAATAAAAATTATGCATTTCTTCTGTAGTTAGTTAATATATAAGTTGGCCCATTATAACAAGTACATAAGAGGAATATGGTCCAGCAATGAATATGATAGACCTCTAGCGGTAGACGTTTGACAGATTAATAAGTGTGTTTACATGATAAAAATCATATATTTTTCTCATTAGTATTATTATTATTTTAGGATAAACGGCAGTATATTTTTCTCATTATTATTAAGTCAACGTGAGGGAAAACTTTCATTGTATCCAAGAAATTATAGCCTTCATTATAATAGCAACAAACAAGGATTAATGGCTTCATAATTACAAGTAAAAGAAGAAAAACAAGGCTAGAATGAGGGAGAGAAAGACCCCTAGCTTAGTGCAGCAAATATTTAGCCAAGATTCTTATGCTCATTGATAGGCCAAGAATGTATTGACCCATTTGGTAAATTAATCAATTAATTAGCCAAGTTAATTAATTAGATTCAATTACATGCAATAAGTGTGGTAGCACAAACAAATCACCAATTAAGTTAAATGCAATGGAAAATAAATTTGACACAGATGATTTGTTTATGAATGGGGAAAACCACTGATGCAAAACCCCACCAGGTGAATTTAAGGTCACCCCTCCCGAGAATCCACTATTATCAAAACAAGCAGTTGCAAGTAAAAGGAATCCCAGTATCTAATACCAATCTATAATTGAACCCTTACCCCAATACCCAATTAGACTTGTAATGTAGTGGCAATCTCTCCTTTCAATGCACGAATCCCAGTACGTGACTAACCAACAATGCACGGATCCTAATACGTGACTAACACACCAACTTGAGGAAGATGTTGGCTGCAAAGTTCTCCAGTTCATCTAACAATGAAGATTAGGAAGCTCCTTGGTCACATAACCCTTTGGCACAAAGATGCAGTAGCTTCTAGAGAGAATATGATGAACTAGGGCAAATTCTGTCTCCGATCAATTTGTATGCACAATGACTTTGCATCAAGTTGCATCACTTTACTCACCTTTGATGGCCCTTAAAATAATCCTTATATATGTCTAGGGTTGTTAGAAAAGAAACCCTACATAAATACACATGGATATGCGTGAAATCAAATATGGAAATCTGAATTTTGTAATTCTCGATAGATACAGCTTCTGTGGAGTTGCTGTCGAGCCTCAGCATTAAATCTCGATAGATATGATTTGTCGAGCTATCTGTCGAGCTTTAATGAACAACACTTCTTCACTTGTTTCTTGGACAGATTTGCATGGCTTCAATACTAAACCTGAACTCTTGTTCCTTGAAGTACTAAACCCATCATAGATCTACCCAATTATAAGTAAAGTGTGTTTTGTCAAAGGATTAGCTAATTTACATAACATATATCTCTAACAAGTTCCACATATGTCCTAACAATCTCCCCATTTGGCAATCCGTGACAAAACCATAACAAACAAATAAATTATAAGAGAAATCTTAAATCACTAAACTCATAACCACTTGTTGAATACAATAAATCTAACCCTAACACAAACTCTTGAAAAACTTTGCAAGAAGAGAGTTTATGGCATGATAGATTTTCACAACTTGTCTTTCTGAAACACTTTAAACAAAACTCATCAAATCATCTTAGTGTGAAACAGAAATAAAAGATTGCATACATAAAGAAACATGTGTATAAAGATAGAAAAAAAACAACACATGGAGAGATAGGTGAAAAACAACATACATCAACATACATATAAATGAAAATAAATACAATGTATGTCATAAATAAATGGTCACAAGACTGGTGTACAAGAAGATAATGTAACTACAAAGAAAGAAGAGAAAAGTACATAAGATCTTCACTACATCCCTCAAAATATAGACACTCCCCCTAACAAAAATGTCTTATGCTAACTCTCCCTTTAGATACAAGACTACTCTCATCATCCCAAAACTACTCCCCATTTTTGTCATGAACGACAAGGTAAGTCACTGAGAGGTCGCCGTTTCCTCATTACTGGAAAAGCTAGCATCCTCATCCTTATCATCATCATCAACACCATCATCGCTGTCCTCATCTGCCGAAGCATCCGAAGAAGGAGAGGGAGAAATGGCAAAACCACCGAGGCAAGCCTATCGTCGAGCAATACGGCCGACACGGGTGTTCACTTAACACAACTTATCACTGAGAGTGTCAAGGCAAGCATCCATATGTTGAAGCTGCGCCATGATGGCCTCAAAAGTCACACCACCACTTGAAGAAAAAGGAGCGGAGGTGGAAGGAATGGTGGAGGTTGGAGGATCAGTCGTCTCCGTCTGTGGCTGTTTCAATCGAAGTTGGGCCTCATTCCGTCGAACAGACGTTGCGCTGATAGCACCCATGACAGTGAAGTAGGGAGAATCAAGAATAAGGATAGAAAAATGGTGAAGGATTTGCATGATAGCTGAAAAAAAAATGAGCTTATCACAGGTTGCCGTATCTCTATAGACATCTATGATAGAGATAATGAAATGAGAGGGAAAGTCTATGGAAAGATCCTCTAAGAGGGAAACAAAAATTGAGCACAAGCCTCTGTGATGGAGATATAGTGAGATAGTGGAGTAAGAACAAATGTCATCACCATATTAAGGAATCTCGGACCTTTTGCAAAGCCTGAGCATGGGGTGTTTTAATTCTCACCCCATATGAAGCATGTCTCATATAAGTGAGATAGAAGCTCGTCTTTGGACACAGTCCTCAGATGTTGACAAGTGGGGTAGTTAGGATGCGCTACCCGTGGGACGTGTAGTATCTCGGATAAAAGATCTGGAGTGACTACGATACGTGTACCTCAGAGTACCATAGTAAATTGAGGTACAGAGATATCGTTACCGTACATATTGGAGTAAAACTCCTGTATGAACACGATGGGACACCTTAAGGGTATTTTATAAAGAGATTCTCATCCCCGGCTGTGAATGATATAGGGTAAAGGAGTGTCGGCAACGTTCGACAAAATCACATGGCACTCCAGATGAACACAACGTTTAGAAGCCTTTTCATCATGGAACCAAACGTGAAGAGGGGGAACGAGAAGATTAAAAGATGAGGAAGACCCAGAACGAAAAGGGTTCCGAGTCGGATTAGATTTGCGCTTGGATGCCATGCGTAGTCTATGAGAAAGAAAGAGAGAACACAGTTACAAAAGAGCAAAAAAAAGAAAAGAAATGGTACGAATGCATGAAATATGCATGAACATGTGACATGCTAAAAATAATTGCATCATGGGTTGAAACCTAATCCAAACCTACTAGCATACAATTTTCAACAATCAAGCACACATCTAAATGCATGAAACATTGTGAAAATACTAATGGAATGCAATGCATGATCATATATCATCAAATAAACAACACCCAACCCAAAAATTTCACAAAAACCTCAAAAATTTTCAAAACCCCCAAAAACCTAAGTCTAAAATGCATGAATGCATGAAGAATGAAGGATTTAGGACACTTACCAAGTGATTTGATCTTGGTCTAGGCTAAAAAGCATGTGGGTAAAGGGATTTGAGTGAGAAGAAAGTGTTTGGAAGGAGAGGAAATAATTTTCTGTCGAGAGAGAATTGAGAAATGAAATCTGATTTCGCGCTAACCATATATAAAGAAATCGCATCTCGATGGATCGAGGAGCTATCGAGATCTCTTGAGCACTAAATCTCGACAGATATGAATTTGTCAAGGTGCTGTTGAGAATTTGTCGACGACAAAAGTACCTCAATGGATCAAGATTCTATCAAGAAGCTATCAAGACAAATTCCAGAAAAATCAATGGAAAATGCAATAACTTCTGTCGAGAAAAGAAGTCCAAGGGCCTCGATAGATAAGAATCTGTTGAGGATTTGTCGAGAAGCTGTCGAGCTTGAAGAAAATGAGTTTTTTCAAAGAGAGGAAAAACACATACAGATGAATGCAACAAGCAAGCTACTCAAACATAGATCCAATCAACATGTTAAGCTCTCAAAAACATCTCTCAACAAGAAAATGCAAAGCATTCAAAGATCCAAAACACAAACACAGACATTATACAAGTCTAACCAATTTTATATTTCAAAAACAAGTTAAGACAGTTTAGTGAGTATACATTAACACATGTATTCCTTGTGATGGCCAGATCACATTGTACCTGCACATGTATCAAAAGTAGCAAAGAATTTGCTTGTTGTGTGTGAAAACATAGCAATAGTGCATAAGTGTCTCATATTATGATGATTTGAGATATGAGAAAATCACATACACTCACACACAATCATAACTGCTTGATGGGGACTATCACCTTCGAGGTATATCCTATAACTTCCACATCTCCTAGAAACACGCTTGCAACCATATTTAAAAGCATTTTGATTCTTTTTACTTTTGATTTTCTTTGCACATTCTTTTTCTATTTAAGCATATCATGCATGAACATATAAGAGAGAGAAAAGAAATACCCAATTATGTAAGCTTCTATGCCGAAGCATACAGATATTATTCATGATTGGTGGTCTTTAGTGGTGAGATGATTATTTATGCCTTTCTCTTAGGATTTTTTAGTCTTTTCCATAAAAAAGAATGATATGAGTATTAAGTATAAGAGATTACTTAATCGTATTCATCACAAACACGAGCCACAGAGCTCACTTGCTTAGTTGTGCATTGAGATGCTCATCTAAGCAATAAAATATACAAAGTTTAAAAAACTTTATTTCAATGGCCATCCAAGGTACACAAGTAACAAAGTACACAAAACAACTTTTTTTTTTTTTTTTAATGAAAAACAAAATAAAGCAAAACTAAAAACAAACAAACAAAACATGTTGAACAAAATAAAGCATAAAACTAGATTGACTCAAAACAAGAAAACAAAACAAACAAGTAATGCATAACCATAAGGGGAGAAAGAGAAAAAAAATGACTAAATCACTTTGAGCCTTTTTCCTTCCACACCTTGGAATAACCTTTCTTTTGAGCAAATCTTTAATCCGGTGGTGAGAGGGAAGAATTGAAACCATTCAAGTTCGAAAGGAACATGAGGACCTTAAGAAGATTTCCAAGTGAAGCAAGAGAGGATGAAAATTGATTCTGGTTTCCGGACGAGATCATACTATTGCTTTGTTGAGTGGCTAACTAGTTGTAGCAATTTGGACGAGTATGCCCTAAAGCTCCACAGTGATGACAAAGATGCGGCTTCTTCGATTGAGACTTTTTGTTATTAACTTTCTTAGTCTTAGGGTTTCTAGTCTCTTTCTTTTCAAGCTTAGGGGGTGCTCCTAAAATAAATTTGCCATTGTCTATGTTTTCACTAGCTATTTTAGTTTTAGTTTCATTATTCTCAGAATTAACATTATTAGCAGGTGAGACAAACACAGTAGTACTAGATGAGGCAAAATTGGGAGAAGAGAAATCATACCCCAAACTGGTTTTATCAGAAGTAGCTTTCTGAAGGCTTATCATCTCATTGAGCTTTGCACTGGAAGTCCTCTCCAATTGAGCTCTGACTTGGAACAGTTCTGCTTCAAGCTTCTTTGTCCTTTCAGCAAGGAAGTTATTTTCAAACCACAGTGCTCCAATGGTTTGATTTTCTTTATCAACCTTGGTAGAGAGCTCCTCTCGATCTAGCTCAACATCACTTAGCTTCTTGGTGGCCAGCCTATATAGTTTATCATGCTTCTCAGAAGCCTTGTACAATTTTGCATAGGCTGTATGAATGTCATCTTGATCTTCCATTTTCTCAAACTTAGAATCCACCAAGTCCTCTTCATCATCTACTGTTTCTGTAACCCCTTCAGTAGGATCAACTATAACAGTAAAGGCATTTAAAATTCTCTTGTCATCATTGTCATCTAACTCAATCTCAGGCTCGATGTCACTCATGGTAGCAGCAAGAGCCTTGCTTTTCCCAACTGACATCCGAAGCACTTTGGTCCGGAGGGAATAGTGTACTAACTGCCATCCTCATCATCCTTCTTTCCTCTGTCTTGGCTCTTGAACTAAAACGAATTGGATTGCTTATGATCTTTATCAAATCCTTTCGCATTGGTATTCTTCGTGAACTTCTTGAACTACCTAGTAATGTAGGATTTCATCTTGGAATCTTCATCATTAGAAGACTCATCAATCTCATTACTTTTGGCCTTCAGTGCCATACTCTTGCTTTTGCTTGCTTTCTCGATTCTAGTCAATCCCAATTCATAAGTTTGCAAGTTGCCAACTAGCTTCATCAAAGGAATAGAGTCAATATCCTTTGATTCTTCAATGGTAGTGATCTTGACATGAAATCTCTCAAGTAAAGACCTTAGCTCCTTTCTTACAACATTGGGTTCAGAAATGGTTTCCCCAAGATTAAAGGCTGAGTTAACTATGCCCTTCAGCTTGGCATAGAACTCATTAAAAGACTCATCCTCCTCCATTTTTATCTCCTCAAAGCTAGTAGTAAGCCTTTGGAGTTTTGAATTCCTAACAATCTTAGTTCAATCATAGGTTGTTTGGAGGATAGTCCATGCTTCCTTAGTAGTTTTAGTATAGGATATCTTCTTGAACTCCTCATTGGTGACCGCACTAAATAAAGCATTCAATGCTCTGCTGTTGAAGTTTGCCGCTTTGATCTTAGCATCATCCTAATCAGCTGGCGCTTCCTTTGGCTTAGTCCAACCAATCTCCATAGCTTGCCACACCTTCTCATCTAAAAACTGCAAGAAAGTTCTCATGCATACTTTCCAGTATGCATAGTTAGTGCCATCAAATAAAGGAGGTATAATTAGAGATTGTCCTCTATCCATGACAAACGGGGGTAAATGGATCACACAGCAAAGATTAACCCTAATCAAAGTGTGCTTGCTCTGATACCACTTAATAGGCCAAGAATGTATTGACCCATTTGGTAAATTAATCAATTAATTAGCCAAATTAATTAATTAGATTCAATTACATGCAATAAGTGTGGTAGCACAAAGAAATCACCAACTAAGTCAAATGCAACGGAAAATAAACTTGACACAGATGATTTATTTACGAATGGGTAAAACCACCGAGGCAAAACCCCACCGGGTGAATTTAAGGTCACCACTCCCAAGAATCCATTATTATCAAAACAAGCGATTACAAGTAAAAGGAATCCCAATACCTAATACCAACCTACAGTTGAACCCTTACCCCAATACCCAATTGGACTTGTAATCTAGTGATGATCTCTCCTTTCAATGCACAAATCCTAGTACGTGACTAACCAATGATGCACGAATCCCAGTACGTAACTAACACACCAACTTGAGGAAGATGTTGGCTGCAAAGTTCTTCAGTTCATCTAACAATGAAGATTAGGAAGCTCCTTGGCCACAAAACCGTTTGGCACAAAGACGCAGTAGCTTCTAGAGAGAATATGATGAACTAGGGAAAATTCTGTCTCTAGTTACAATTTGCATGCACAATGACTTTGCATCAAGTTGCATCACTTTGCATCACCTTTGACATCCCTTAAAATAATCTTTATATATGTCTAGGGTTGTTAGAAAAGAAACCTTACACAAATACATATGGATATGCGTGAAATTAGATCTGGAAATTTGAATTTCGTAATTCTCGATAGATACATCTTCTTCCAAGCATCAACATTAAACCTCGATAGATATGATCCATCGAGCTATCTGTTGAGTTTTAATGAACATCACTTCTTCACTTGTTTCTTGGACAAATTTGCATGGTTTCAATACTAAACTTGAACTTTTGTTCCTTGAAGTACTAAACCCATCCTAGATTTATCCAATTACAAGTAAAGTGCGTTTTGTCAAAGGATTAGCCAATTTACATAACATATGTCTCTAACAAGTTTAACATATGTCCTATCACTTATGATGGAATATGTGGAAGGTTGTATGGCAAATAATGGAAACTATTCTTATATGAGTGGGTGAGTAGATATATGGTGATGTGGGAATAAAATGGTAAAGGAACTTGGTCATTTTTGGCCATGGTGGTGAAAGAATAATTGTAGCTAATTATGAGACTTTTATGGTGCTGGGTTTCGTTAGAAAATAGAAGGAATGTTTGTGAGTTGATGGGTATGGGCCTTTATGAATGAAAAAAGGAACTTATTTTTGAATTAAGGGCTGAAAATAACAAGATTGATGGAGACTTTGAGAGGACTTCTGTCACACCCTAAACCCAAAAGGGTCCAAAGCATGAGAATTATATCCCAAAGGTACCTATTGATGATGCCAAAAATCATCAGTGAGCTGCACAATCCTCACGTGCTCTAGATAGAACCTGTAAAATAGAAACAAAGAAGACCTTGCAAAGAGTACCGGTGTGGTACCGGCCAAATACCCTCCAAAGGTTAAGTTAGAGAGAATTTTTATAACTCTAGAGTGCCAGAGTTGGGAGAATTACACGTACCTTCACTTGTGAGGGCTTTGAGAGGGGGGGGGGGGGGGGAGGGTTATAGTAGTCTAGAGCTGACCTCCGTTTCTTGGTGGAGAAGGTCTTTCTTTGTAGGGAATATCTTCATTAATACACGTATTTTGCGGGATCCTTTCCTTGTAGAGATTCCTTTGATTAGGGTTAATTGTGTGATGTAAGGTATTTCCTTGCACATATATTCGTGGAGATCAAGCCAATCCACGCTGGACCCATCGGCCTTTTCACCTCGTTGGTCTCTTGCTTCGTTTGAAACTTCCTGTCGGCTTCATAGAGACGACTGTCGAGTATTGTGGGGCTGTCGTCTTTTTGTGGTGTCATTGCTTTAGGTCCCGTCCATTTATGGGAAGCCAACGAGCTTAGAGGAGTTGTCAACTTCCTTGTGTGTCATACTTTGAATCTCTTTAACGAGAATACCCTTATCACCTGTAGATTTTTCCTTTTTGACAATTCAAATTGTAGGAGATCTTTCTTTTCCATAGTTTAAGAATATATAACCATACTAAAATCTCCACATTACAAGTCAGAGCTTTATAACACATTTACGAACAATAACTAAAAATCATGTACCTTCACATAATACATGAATATATTACAAAATTCCAATTGGATTACACAAAGTCACAATATTATCAAGAATAAGGACCTTAACATTGAGTCTAGGCCTACCATGCCAAAGGCTAACGAACCTTAAGCGACCAACCTCCAATAGAATTAATTAAGGTCTCGTTGAACATAGCAAGATCGAGTCACCAACCATTTACAGCAAAAGTCTCCAAATTTAACATAGCACTCTAATCATCACCAAAGAAGTAAGCTCCATACCCAAGGTATAGCTAATTGATCTGAAAAACTATTAGATGGTGGGATGAGCTAAAGTCTAGTAAGTAGCATAATTAATGGGGGTAGGGGAAATGCAAGTTTCATGATGATGAACAGTTTGCAAAGCATGTTTTAATTTGGGAATTTTCTAATTGAATTTGCAAGATCATTTCAATAATAGTATGACAAGAATGATTAAATAATGGAACACAAAGTTTCTTATAGTAAATATCTTGAAACTATATACTATAATCTGTGAGCACTAACAATATAATTCCAAAGTCATAAAATCTAACATACGGTAATTTATCACAAATATGCCACACTACCACATAAACCGGTCAGGGGATCCACCTATTCACAACTCGCATGATATTATTCTCTCTGGTATGTAGTCTCTTAGCCCCATGGGCAGTAGGAAGAACGCGTCAAATAGGACCTCTTTTACAAGTGGTCTTTTGGCCCCATGGACAGCAACCTCACCCACACACAATCAAGGAACCTTTTCCCCCCCATGGGAAGCAAGGAAGAATGCATCATCCAAAGTGAAAAGGCATTGACCTAGATCTGATTCCATTGTCACAAAGACTACAGACACCAAATCGAGTGATCACCGGGAAATCACACATGACGTAAGGTTAAAAAAACATAAAACTCACAAGTTTTATGTACTTTGAAACACATAGTTTATATATTCAGGTAGTTTCAGAAAAACCTTAAACAACCAAAACTTCCACAAAGCTTGTAAGGTTTTCAACTTCATTTTTCTTCAAAAAGATTTTCTTTCAATTTCCCAAAAATACAAGACAAGATAAGCATCTTTAAATTTTCTAGTAAATCATAAAATCCATGAATTCATTATCAAAGATTAAATCAAAGATGCTCATATTTTTCATGCCAACAATTTATGCATTTCCCCAAATGCAATACCAAATATGATTCACTTTTCGTATATAATAATATATAATAACGTCACAACACAAAATTTTTTACAAAAACATAGTTCCACAAATAATTTTTCAAAATGTGTTTGACCCAAAAACAACGTTTATGAAGCACATGTATTTTCCAGAAAATCCCATTAAAAGTTACTTACCTTGCAACCCACAAAAAGCCTAATTCTCCAAGCTCCAAAGGAGATTAGTTAAAACCTAAACAATATCAAGCAAACCTATCACAATAAGTATAAAGCTTGAAATTGCATTTAACTACAAATTAGGAATTGCCAAATAAGCAACCGATTAGGCAAGCCTAGTATTTAACCTCATCAATAATGTATTCCACTTCCAAAGTTTATCAACAATATAATTCACAAGGCATTGGCTCCAATTTATAAAGTTAACCCTTTTAATATCATCTCCAACATTATGACTAGATTCCATAAGATTTATATAATATCATCAAGAGACCCATGGAAGCAAAATCACAATATCCTCCAAGACAAACAATTTGAATCTTTAACTAGCTCCAAATAATCAATAAAAATTAAATTCACCATTTATTTCACATTAAAAAGCCAAACCCCTAAATCTTCACCACTTAGATAACCACCATTGTAAAAACTATAAATCCACTCATCAAAAAAATTCCACCAATACAAAACTCATACATATAAACACATGAATATCACGTCCAAAACTCATAAATCACATTAATATCATTATCAAAACTTAGATTAAGATAACCTCAAGCAAAAGCATATAAAACCCACCAAAAAGATTATAAACTTTTACCTCAAATAAAAGGGATGAAGATACTTAAAGGTTCCTAAGGATTTTCCGGTGACATTGCCGGAAAAATGATGGTGGAGATGATAGCATGAAGTGGCACCAATGAGAGAGTGTGAAGGAGTGTTTGTGAGAAAAAGAAAGAAAACAAATGAGAGGAAAGGGATGGCCAGCCAAAGAGATAAAGTGGTAGATAGAAAATGAATAGTGGGGAATGGTGGGTAGGTGGGAGCACGTGGGACATTTAAAATATTTTACCTTTCTTCTTTTTTTCTTTTTTTTTTTTTTTTTTTTTTGAAAGCCTAGTCTGTTACGACTTTGTCCCCCCTTGATGGAATAGATGGTGCTTTCCTTTTATAGAGAAGCTTAGGAAGCAATTAGTAAAAGCCAAAAACATTGGGTCTTATCAGCAAGGGAATTTTCAAAATATCCATCATGAGATTTGGCCAAAAATGGTGTGAGATCCTTTTTTAATGTTTTTCTCTTTTGAGTAATATTAGATGGAGCTAAAATTCAAAGCATCTAACTTCGGTTTTGGCCAAAAATGGTGTGATTTGCTTTTGTGTATTTTATCTTCTCTAGGTAATGTCATTAAGTGCTGAGATTTGGAAATTAATCTCAGCCAATAAGATCAAGACAAACATGGGGCTAGAACTTGGTTGCTGCAACTAAGATTTGAGCTTCATAAAGTAGAAGTTGTCACCCCAAGCCAAGTGTCAAGCTTTTAATGTATTTCAAAGAGCTCCACTTGAGATCTTTTTATGCTTTCCAAACCACATTTCCCTAAATTTCCCCTTTAGGAATTCATGGGCTTGGTTCATGAATTAGTTTTAGACATTTTTAGTACTTCAGAAGCTAGTTGGCTGAAGTTTGGATGATTTGGTCATGACTTCCTCTAGTGGTAACTAAAACTTAGGGAGGAAGAATGGCATTTATTGCATTTCAGCTTTTTTGTGTCAGCCCAGCCCCTAAATGCTGTTCACGTTAAAAATTGCAATAACAGAAAGGCTGATGGGATAGGTGGCTAGCTCTTAATTTGGTTTGGGGGCTTAATTGCTTCTTTATTTGCTCTCCAATGGAAGGAAAAACTGAATGGAGTTCTCTAGCTAGGCCAGTTTGCACACATTGATTGTTTTGGTTGAGACTTCATGTTGGGCTTGACCATAAGGGCTGAGTAGTTTGGTGGGCCTTTAACTTGGTGGTTCTCCACTTGGGCCTTTCCTTTTGCTTTCTCATTATGAGCCCTACAAAATGGACAAAGCTACCATATATTACCAAGGATTTTTATTCCACATGAGCTTTAGTTGTTAGTAAAAATGAAATGTATTCATGAGTTTTGGAAATAAATATTATGAATGTTGTGATATAAAATAAATAGTGACCATGAGTTCTTATTATATAAATTCCATATGTTAATAATATAGTATGAAATAAATAAATGTCATAGGTTTAAGATAAATAATCATAACTTTCCATGAGCTTTTATATTAGTAACAAAAATTCATAATTCTCCATGGGTTTGATATATGTTTGCCATGGGTTTTGGAAAAATGAATAGTGTTACATAACATAAATAGTTACCATGAGTTTTATAAGATAGATTCCATGGGCTTGTAATATTATAATAATAGGTTTAAAAACTTAAAGCGTTGTTCATCATTAGACTTTAAGTGAAATACTTATGATATAGTATTTTGTTAAGTATTGATAACCTTGGGTTTTTAATAGTGCCAACTTAAATTGGATTTTTGATACTGCCAATGAGAATTGGGTTTTTGAAATATTATCAAGCATAAGTAGTCTTGGGCTTTAAAAAGAATGAGACGTGTGCATTGAGCTCATAGGGCCGATTTTGGGCTTATCTAAATAATGATAATAAAATTAAATAAGATATGAGCTTTTCGGGCTTTTGTGATGTTTTATATCATGACCCAATTTAGATAATGAGATATAAAATATTTGTAGGCTAATGGGATGAGAAATATTCATAGTGGCCCAAAATAATTTATGGGTGAAATTTTGGTATTTTTTGGTGAATAAATAAATGTGATTAAATAGGATTGGAGCACGTGGCATGAGTGAAAAAATTGTACCTCAACACACCCAATGTTAGTTTTACTGTTAAATTAGAAATTAATAGCACATGATTTGCACTTTATTTTTGCTTACATATATAGCACCATGTTTAAAGATCAAAACACCATTTACACAAACAATTAAAAACATTTATCTTGACTATTTCTCCCTCTCGGATCACCCAAAAAAGCAAAATGGAAAAAAGATTTATTGGTTTCTTCTTCCTCCTCTAAGATCTTTCTCTTCTTGGTACTCATGCTCCCACTCCTCGTTAGCGCGTCGATTTCCAAGGCCTAAACTGGCATTGTGGGCACAAATCTGTGGTGCGTGGCGAAGAACAATGCGAAAGACACGACCTTATAGGAGAAGTTCTGGTGCCACAAACTAGTGCACAACTTTGCCCACAACTCGCCCATGTGACAAGTTGTGGTTGGTGGAGGGCTGATGGTGGGTCACCCTTCCACCAATCATAACTCGCCACATGGGCGAGTTGTGGGCAAAATTGTGCACTAGTTTGTGGCACTAGAATTTTTGGCCTTGCAGACGGCGTTAGACTGGGACTGTGGGCCTAGCGCCACCAACTGCAACCCAATACAACAAGGTGGGTCTTGATACAACGCAAATGACATAGCGGTCATGGCATTGTATGCGTTCAATGACTACTACTTGAAGCACGGCTTGACCACCGACAGTTGCTCCTTTGATAACACTGTTGCCCTCACTTTGTTGAACTCCAATCAGTCCCAAAATCTCTTCTTCTTTTTTCTTTTTACATGATTGATCTTGACTCTTGAGTCAATCTATCAATTCCTTTAGGGTACGTTTGGTACACTGAATGAGGATTACGACAGGAATTGTAATCTTTATTACTAGGAATAAAATGTGTTGTAATGTAATAACTAAACATATTCATTAGTTTGATTGTGAGTTATAACATTAGAATGAAACTTAACATTTATTTTAGGAAATTTCTTATTCATATAATTATATCTACTTAAAAATTGTTATTTTTAAATTTAAGAGAGATATGTGTTATTTTTTATGATTTTTTATTTTTATAATTGTTAGATGTATATGGAAAGTTTGTTTATTTGAAAATATATTGAGTTTTGAAATTATTGCATTTACTAAGAAATAGCTAATACAACATTTTAAAGATGAATAGTTATTCCTCATTTTGAAGAATAGCTATTCATTTTCTCTCCTCTCTGTAGGAGTCCTCTCTCTCGTCCATACGAGACCTACCTCCCTTGGTTTACCTAAGGGCTTGAGTTTTCTTTTTCTACTATTTGTCTACTACTACTACTGATACTATGGCGGATGAAGTGATTAATGGCTTAGAGAATATGAAGTTAACTACTGAGGAGGAAGAGGTAATAGCGATTTCGGATGAGGGCAGACTGCCTGACATTGAAAGCTGTAGTTTGAGCCTGATTGGGAAGTTTCTGACCTGTAAAGCATTTAATAAGAGGGCAGCGTTGAATAATTTACGTGCAGGATGGGGAATGCAGTTAGGATTATAGATCTTAGAGGTTGGATCAAACCTCTTTCAGTTCAAGTTTCAGTCCGAGTTTGATCTGATTCGAGTCTTGAAAGGTGGACCATGGAGCTTCGATAATCAATTGCTTATGCTTACCAAGTGGAGGAAGGGAATGACAGCGAGTAACGTGAAGTTGGATTGTGCTTCCTTGTGGATACAAATTTGGGGAGCACCTTTTGATATGGTGTCTCCCCAAGTGGCAACCGAGGTGGGAAGTAGACTAGGAGTTGTTGAGGACGTGGAGAGACGTAGAAGACAGGATGCTCCAAGTTATTTTATGAGGGTTCGGGTGGCACTGCCTGTATCAAAACCTCTGAGACGTGGTGGCTTCATTGCAGATTCAGATGGGGGTAAAACGTGGGTGCAGTTTAAGTATGAAAGGCTCCCCATGTTCTGTCATTTTTGTGGAGTCCTGAGACATGATTTTCACCATTGTGCAAGACACTTTGCTGCAGGAAAAAGTGATGGGGAGGTGGAGTATCAATATGGAGATTGGCTGAGAGCTTCCGGTGGACGGCAGAGGTCTCCTCCTCGTGACAGAACTGCCAGCCCCAAGCGGCAAGCATGGAGATCCGAAAAACAAGGAGGGGATAATACAGATGTACACGGTGAAAATATTGGGATATACCCGGATATTCAGCTGCCTAAGCCTGTAATTAATGAGATGGAGCAAATTCAGGGAGATAGGGATATAGTTGATACGGATGTGGTTAGTTTAAACTCAAATAGTGACAATTTTGTGGAGGTGCAGGACAATAAAGTAGGGAATAGGGATATGGTTGAGAATAGTGTGATTACTAATACTCCTACAGACGTGATGGGCCCTAAATTTGTGGAAGATGTCGCTGGAAAGTTGGAGGAAAATTCTGGGAACTTGAAGGTGACGTGTGATATGCAAGGTGGGCATGTGAGTGGACCAATAGCCTCCAAACCAAAGTCCATGTGGACTAGAATTGTGAGAATGGATTTTGGGCTGGGGAATACGTTGAAGGCAGCAGATGTACCATTGCTTGGGAAGAGAATTAGTACACATAATACTACCCTTCCCATGCAAAGAGATGAGGAGGAAACTCAAAGAACGAAGAGGGAGAAAGTGGGTCAGGATTTTAATGATATATCGGCGAGGGTGGGCAATCACCCTTGCCGGGAACAATGAGACTCTTAAGCTGGAACTGTCAAGGGCTTGGGAACCCTTGGACAGGTCGAAGCCTTCACAAAATTGTGAGGGAACAAGCTCCCAATGTGTGTTTCCTTATGGAGACACGACTAGACAAGGAAGGATTTGACAAGCTATATGGAGATTTACCTTTCCCAAATAAAATAATTGTTAAAAAACCTGACTCAGAGGGAGGATTAGCTTTAATTTGGAAGAATGAAGTGAAGCTAGAGTTAATTAATTATACAGCCAACCATATTCTTGTAAAAGTTAGAGAAGAGGATAATTATGAGTGGTGGCTGACGTGCTTCTATGGATGGCCGGAGGTGACTCAAAGAAGTAAGTCTTGGGAATTGCTAGCTCATATTCAATCATTTGTGGGTGAACCTTGGATGTGCATTGGTGACTTTAATGCCATTCTTCACTCTACCGAAAAATTTAGTAAACGTCCACCACAGCAGAATCAAATGGACGCATTTCGTGAAGCTCTAGAAGGGTGTCAATTGGAGGATCTTGGGTTCAAGGGGTATCCATTTACATGGAATAATAAGAGACCGGGGGAAGCAAATACAAAGCTTAGGCTTGACAGAGCTGTAGCAACAGTGGAGTGGAAAAATAAATTTCAGCTTAGCTCAGTTACTCACTTACCCCCTCATGCTTCAGATCATTTGCCTTTAATCCTACAAACAGACCAATTTAGGAAGAATAGCATGCAGCGAAGGATTGGGTTTAAATTTGAAGAGGCTTGGCTTCTATGGGAGGAATGTGAGGAGGTAGTTAAGAACTCTTGGGAGGGTGCTGTGAATGGTGGCCACGGGTTGGAGGGTATCAAGGATAGAATCCGGGTTTGTGGAGAGAATTTGAGGTCGTGGGGGCTGTCCAAAACAAAGCCTTATGTTGGGGAAATAAAAATTCTCCAGAAGAAACTTGAAGAATTAAATAGTGGGGTGGTCACTGAGGAGTCTAGGGCTGAATTTTTGGAAGTAAGTAAGAGCTTAGATGATTTACTGATGAAACAGGAGATTTATTGGGCTCAGAGATCTAGGGTGGCATGGCTAAAGCATGGGGATAAAAATACAAAATTTTTCCATGCTAAAGCATCACAAAGAAGGAGGAGAAATCATATTCAGAGAATTAAAGATAGGGAAGGAAATTGGGTGGAGGAGATAGAAGATATTGCTGGGGTGGCAACTAACTATTTTGATAGTTTGTTTACTGCAGGTACATGTTCTCAGATGGAGGAATGTCTTGACACGGTGGTGAGCAAAGTTACCCCTGATATGCAACAGATGTTGTCCAGTGATTTTACTGCGGATGAAATCAAGAATGCAGTGTTCCAAATGGGACCAACAAATTCACCTGGACCTGATGGTATGAATGCACTGTTCTACCAAAAATTTTGGCATATTGTGGGTGATGGTGTTATTGCTGCTGTTATGGATTATTTGCATTTGGGTTTTATGGCACCTGATATTAACAATACTAATATTGTACTGATTCCTAAAGTAAAGCACCCTGAAAAGATGTCTGACTTCCGACCTATTAGCCTATGTAATGTCATTTACAAAGTTATTTCAAAAGTATTGGCAAACAGGTTGAAGCAAATCCTCCCCAGTGTTATCTCAACTACTCAAAGTGCTTTTGTTCCAGGCAGGCTTATAACTGATAATGTGTTGGTGGCATATGAGTTACTACATACTATGCATTCCAGGAAGAAAGGCAAAAAAGGCTCTCTTGCATTGAAGCTTGATATTAGTAAGGCATATGATAGGGTGGAGTGGCCATTCTTGAAAGGTATTATGGCCAAGTTAGGGTTCCCAGAGGTATGGATCAACTGGGTAATGGGCTGTGTGACTACTCCCTTTTTTTTCTGTACTGCTTAATGGGAAGCCCTTTGGGAATATTACACCTTCGAGAGGAATCCGTCAGGGTGATCCTCTTTCGCCATATCTATTTTTATTGTGTGCAGAGGGGTTCAATTCACTACTGCTTCGGGCTGAAATGGAAGGTCGCATTAGAGGGGTGTCTGTTTGCAGGAGGGCACCAACTGTTACAAATTTGATGTTTGCAGATGACTCTCTCCTTTTTTGCCGAGCTACTATTGGGGAAGTTGAGGTAATTAATGAGATTCTAAGAACATATGCAAATGCATCAGGCCAATGTATTAATATGGAAAAATCTTCGGTATTTTTTAACAGTAATACTCAAGTGAGTCATAGAGCTGAGATTGTTTCTGTACTTGAAGTGAAGGAGGTGGAGCGATTTGAAACATATTTGGGGTTACCTACCCTAGTGGGAAGGGCGAAGTATCAGACTTTTTCTTATTTGAAGGCTAGGGTTTGGAAGAAATTGCAAGGTTGGAAAGGATGCTTGTTGTCAAAAGCTGGAAAAGAAGTTCTTATTAAGGCTGTTGCTCAAGCTATCCCAACTTATACCATGGGTGTGTTCCTCTTGCCTGTGAAATTGTGTGATGAATTGAATGCTCTTTGTGCTAAATTTTGGTGGGGACAAGTGGGGAATGAAAGGAAGATTCACTAGAAGAGTTGGACCTCTCTCTCTCAACCAAAGAAAGAAGGTGGGATGGGATTTAGAGACATGAGATCTTTTAATCTTGCAATGCTAGGAAAACAAGGGTGGAGATTGATGCATGAGAAGGACTCTCTTCTTTATAATTGTTTTAAAGCCCGGTATTTCCCTAGGTGCCATTTTCTTGATGCAACCATTCCTCCTAATAGTTCGTTTGTATGGAGAAGTATAATGACTGCCATGCCACTTTTAAAGAGTGGTTGTTGTTGGAGAGTAGGTAGTGGTGATGAGATTCGGATTCGGAAGGACAAATGGATCCCCAATTATCCTTCTAATATGGTGCTGCACCCAGTGGCTGAAGCTGTTGAGGAATGTATGGTGGCTAACTTCATTGACCCGGAGTTACACTGTTGGAGGCGTGATTTAATATTGGAGACTTTTCACATAAATGATGCCAAGGCAATATGTAACATACCATTAAGCCGAAGAAGGGGAGTGGATTCTGTGGTTTGGCTTCTCACAAAAAATGGAAAATACTCAGTACGATCAGGTTATCATAAGGCTAGGAAGGAGATGATAAATGAGTCTTGGGCAGAAAGTTCAAGTAGTGCAGAGGGACAGCAAATATGGAAGGTGTTGTGGGGCTTGAAGATTCCTAGTAAATTAAAAGTATTTGGATGGAGAGCTTGCCATGAAATTCTGCCGACTAGAGTGAACCTTGCAAAGCGAAAAATACTAGAGAATGTTATGTGTCATTGCTGCCAAAGGTTTGCTGAAACTGCAGTACATGCCGTGTGGGAATGTGGAGCTGCGCAAGATGTGTGGGCTGGGAGTATTACGCCACTGCAGAAATGGTCCACAAGCTGCCATGATTTCAGGGGTTTGTTTGAGGCCTTGCTGGACAGATTACAGAAGGAAGAACTAGAACTTTTTCTGGTGCAGGCGTGGCTGATCTGGAACCAGAGAAATACCGTGATACATGGTGGGCAGTTAAGGGAACCGGGTTGGTTGAACAAGAGGGCTGAAGAGTTTCTTGAGGAGTATAGGAATGCACAGCTGGTTTTTACTCCTCCGAATGTGAATCTTGGTAGTTTTCTTTGGCGTGCCCCACCAGCAGAGGAGTTCAAATTGAACTTTGATGCTGCTATATTTGCTGATCAACATTGCTCTAGGTTTGGCACTATAATCAGAAATTCTGCAGGTGAGGTTATGGCAGGTATGTCAGTGAAGGGTCCTGAAGTGAAAAGCAGTGAGGAGGCTGAGGTGTTGGCTTGCCGAAGAGCTGTGGAATTCTCAAGGGAAGTTGGCTTTTCTCGGGTGATTATTGAAGGAGATTGCTTAAATGTGATGAAGGCTTTATCTGCTTCTACAGAGAATAGCTCGCTGCTTGGCCACATCTACGAAGACATCAAGTTTAATCTCAGAGGAATGCAGGTCCTATCCATTAACTGGGTCAAGAGAGGTGGAAACATGGTTGCTCATACATTAGCAAAACATGCTAGAAATTTAATTAATGATGTATTTTGGAATGAAGATAATCCACCGCCTGCGGAGGATGCTTTGTATTATGATTCTTTACATATTAATGAATGATTAACTGGTCCCCTTTCAAAAAAAAAAAAAAAAGAATAGCTATTCATACGGAATGATTATTCTTTGTAATAAAAATATAATCAAACTAAAAAATAACTAAACCATAGGAATAACTATTACATTACAGCACCATTACAGTCTACCAAACATGCCCTTAAATTTTTTTTTTGTTAGGTCCTAAAACTCATAATTTAAAATAGCGTATGTCTGAATCAATTTTAATGGATGCCATTTTAACAACTCATCGAAGCAACCATGTTTGGAAAAAAAAAATCGTTATTGCATAAAACAATCTCAAATTTTGCACTACTTCTCATGGAGGCCAATTTAACAACTATTTCTTAAAAATAGCACAAAAAATGATTGAATTTGGTTGGATATTCCAGCAGTATAACAAGGAAGAAAAAATTAAAACCTTTGGCAAATTAGGTCCAAAACATAGAAAATGATCCTGAAATTTTCTGTGGCAGATGAGAATAATTAGAGGAAAAGCGGGAATGATAAAGGCCGCTACAAATCTGATTTTTTTTTCTCTCTCTCTTTGAATTATTCCTGCTTATATGTAAGTAATTTTATTTTATTTATAAGTGAAAAGAGTGTTTTGGTCTTTAAACAGTTGTGCCACTTAAGCAAAAATCATATGAAAGTCACATGCTATTAATTTCTATCTAATTAGTTTATAGTGCAAAGTGTGCATTCTAATAGTTTATGATGCAAAATGTAATATAGTGTATAGTTTAGGGTGGTAAAATGTAATTTCCCCTAGTACTTAATAGAGCATCCTTCTATCTACCCTTTGGGACAAAATTTCGGAATTTCAGGCAATCTTTTCAAAAATGTCACAAGCTAGTCTTTCAAACGTTGTGAAAGATGTACATCTAAATCATGCTAGATTTTTTTTTTTTTGAAAAAATAATTTTATTGAAGACTAATTCATAGAATTTGGGATTAGTCCCATGACAAGTGCCTTATTAGGGTAAGGTTTCCTGACATGACCTTTCTTAGCCCCTACAAAAATGAGAAAATTGTGGATTGGGTATGAATTTTTTTTTTTTAATGACTAAATCAAGTTAGAAATATAACATTTGAAAGACAGTTTTATATGCACAGAGGTTGTATGCAGCACTGCCGGGAGCCATGAATCCCATAAGTTGGAACTGCCGAGGACTTGGGAACCCCCGGTCAGTTAGAGCGCTGCAAGACTTAGTGCGGCGTTACAATCCCAAAGTGGTCTTCCTCATGGAGACAAAAGCAAAAAATAGACGGATGGAGAGAATTAGAAACAGGCTGGGTTTTGCAAATGGCCTTTGTGTTCCTTGTGTAGGCCGAAGTGGTGGACTTGCTCTTATCTGGAATCGGGAAGTCGATATCGAAATCAAGAGCTATTCAAAGAATCATATTGATGCAGTGGTTAAGGAGCAGGGCAGCAATTCCTGTTGGAGATTAACCGGCTTCTATGGGCATCCGGAAACCCACCGAAGGTATGAATCATGGCAACTCTTAGCTTTCCTTAACAGTCAGTTTCAACTCCCATGGCTTTGCCTGGGAGACTTTAATGAAATTTTATCAATTACTGAAAAAGAGGGAGGTGCTATCCGAACCCAACAACAAATGGATGGATTTAGAAGGGTTATTAATTTTTGCAATTTTCAGGATTTGGGTTATTGTGGGGCTGATTATACCTGGAGTAATATGCAGGAAGGAAATAATAGTATAAGTCTGAGATTAGATAGGGCCTTAGCTACTCCGGATTGGGTAGAAAAGTTTGGGAATTTAAAAGTGTTTCACATAGCTGACTCTACATCGGATCATCACGCATTACTAGTCACAGACTCTTTATCCAATCGCTACTCCAGAGAAAAACGCTTCCACTTTGAAGCAATGTGGGCAAAGAACAATGACTGTAAAGCTGTTATTGAGTCATCTTGGGGCATGGGAATTGATCTAAACACTCCTGAGGGAATTGTGGAGAATATCAAGCGTTGTGCAGCTGACCTTAGAACTTGGAGTTCTCAAGTGTATGGGCAAATTCCGAAAAAAATCCAGGACAAAAGGAATGCTTTGAACAATCTAACTCGGTATAACAAGGATGGGGTCTTCAGTAATGAAATCAACTGTTTAAAGAGAGAAATTAATATCCTCCTGGATGATGAGGAATTATATTGGGGTCAACGAGCCAAAGCTCACTGGCTCAAGGAAGGGGACAAGAATACAAAATTCTTCCATGCTCAAGCTTCGGAGAGGCGCAAGCAGAACACCATTGTTGGAATTTGGGATGAAGCTAGTAACTGGTGTGATGAAAAGGAAAGTATAGCCCATACAGCCATTAATTATTTTGAGAACATTTACACAACAACCCATCCAGCACAAATAGAGGACATAACTGCAGCCATTCCTGCAAGGGTATCGGATGATATGAACGAAGGCTTAGACCGTGTCTTCACCAGGGAGGAAGTTGCTACTGCCCTTAAACAGATTCACCCCACAAAAGCACCCGGCCCTGACGATATGTCTGCTCTATTTTATCAGAAATATTGGAATGTTGTGGGTAATGGTATCACTAACATGGTCCTTAATGTTCTCAATAATAATTTATCTGTTGCTGACCTTAACAAAACTAATATTTCCCTCATCCCAAAAACAAACAACCCAAAGAAAATGACTGACTTTCGCCCCATTAGTTTGTGTAACGTAGTGTATAAGCTCATATCAAAAATTCTGGCCAATAGATTAAAACCTCTTCTGCCTCACATCATCTCTGAGAATCAGAGTGCCTTCACCTCTGATCGCCTCATCACGGATAATGTGATTGTGGCTTTTGAATTAATACATTTTCTAAACCACAAAACTGCAGGAAAGGAAGGATTCATGGCAGCCAAAATTGACATGAGCAAGGCTTTTGATAGGGTTGAATGGTGTTTCATTCATGGGGTGATGGAAAGAATGGGCTTCAGTACTAGGTGGATAAACTTGGTTATGGAATGTATCTCTTCAGTTTCATATTCAGTCCTAATAAACGGGGCTGCTTATGGAAATATCAAACCAACTCGTGGGATCCGACAGGGCGATCCCCTCTCCCCTAGTCTCTTCCTCCTTTGTGCTGAGGGTCTCTCTGCCCTCATTCATAAAGCTGCCCGGAATCAGTGCCTAACTGGTATCTCAATTGCCCACGGCTGCCCTAGAGTGACTCATCTTTTCTTTGCGGACGACAGCATCCTCTTCTGCAAAGCAACCCCTGTTGAATGCCAAGTATTAAAGTCGATCCTCCGTAGTTATGAAGAAGCTTCAGGCCAAAAAATCAACACCGACAAATCCTTAGTGTTTTTTAGCCCAAACACAAACCATGATACTAAGAATGAGATCTTCAATATTTTGGGGCCAATGCAAGACTCAAAGCATACTAAATATTTGGGGCTTCCTTCATTCATTGGGAGATCAAAAACTGAGGTTTTCTCTATATTAAAAGAAAGGATTGGTCAGAAGTTAGCCGGTTGGAAAGGCAAACTCCTCTCAATGGGCGGTGGCCCAAGCGATCCCAACATACACTATGAGTTGCTTCCAACTCCCTCAAAGCCTATGCAATGATTTGGAGAGTTTGATAAGAAATTTCTGGTGGGGTCAAAAGCAAAATGAAGCAAAATTGTGTTGGGTCAGCTGGAAAAGAATGTGTTTTTCGAAAGCTGATGGTGGCTTGGGGTTCCGGAATTTGAAAGCTTTCAATCAAGCCATGCTTGCAAAGCAGGCGTGGAGAATCCTTTCTAACCCTTCTTCCCTTGTTACACGGGTCCTTAAATCAAAATACTTTCCCAATGGTGATGTTATTAATGCAAAGCTTGGGAGTTTGCCTTCTTACTCATGGAGAAGTATTCATGGTAGCCTTGAAGTCATAAGGAGGGGCTTCCGCTGGAGAGTAGGCAATGGAAAGCTAATCCACATTTGGGAGGATAGGTGGCTGCCTACCCCATCCACCTATAAAGTTATTTCCCCTCCAAACAATAATCCCGAATTTCCCATGGTTTCTGCTCTCATTGACCCTCTTTCAAAGTGGTGGAATGTTCCCTTGGTCAGAGCTTCGTTTCTCCCTTTCGAGGTGGATTCTATCCTAAGGATTCCTTTGTCTTATAGCATGCCTGAAGATAAGCTAATCTGGGTGGGCAATAAACGAGGTGAATTTACGGTAAAAAGTGCATATCACATTGTTTTCAATTTGCTTGAATCAAAGAAGGGTGGGGAATGTTCTTCAGGGGACCCGTATAAATCACTTTGGAAGAGACTTTGGAGTCTTAATCTACCTCCCAAAGTCAAGGTTTTTGCTTGGAGAGCTTGTATCAATGGTCTCCCCACCATGGAAGCTATTTGCATCAGGGGAATCAGTAATGAAAGGGGCTGCCCAATCTGTAAAAAGGCTCCTGAATGTATTAATCATGCCCTCCTTCACTGTGACTTCTCAACTCTTGTCTGGAATCAATGGACAGAAAATCCCTTGGACATGCATGAGGTTCGATGGTCTTTTATTGACTCAGCCCTGTTCATCCTCTCCAACCGCTCTCAGCAAGCTCTAGAATTGTTCTTTGGAATTGCTTGGGCCATATGGTATAATAGAAATAAGGTAATCCATGAGGACCGCTATCTTTCTCACCAACAAGTTTGGCAACTGGCTTTGAGTGTGGGGGAAGAATTTAGTAATGTAGCTGCTTGGGACTTCTCTCAACCAAGAGCTCTTTCTGTCAAATGGACCCCCCCTCCTTCTGGAATATTCAAAGTAAATGTTGATGGGGCAACCTCGGACCTTGGGGGGAACTCAAGCATTGGAGTAATAGTCAGAGACCACACTGGTCTGACTGTTGCTGCCAGCTGCAAGGTCCTTAATGCATGCTATTCTGCAGATCTGGTGGAGATCATGGCCCTCCTTCATGGCATTCTTCTTGCCCGGGATTTGCAGCTCTCTCGGGTTATCTTGGAGTCAGATGCGCTGGTTGCAATTCAGGACATAAACAACAAGTATACTGGCAGTAGCTCAGGTCATCTCATTATGGATATTCTGCATTTTTGTAGCTCCTTTGAGTCTTGCTCCTTTCAGCACATAAGCCGAGACTTCAATCAAGTGGCTCATGAATTGGCTCATTATGCTCGCAGGACAGGTTCTTCCCAACTTTGGTTGGGTGTAACCCCACCTTTCCTTTCATTGTTAATCCATTCGGATGCTTGCTAAGTTGTTCTTCTGTGCTGGTTCTGCTTCTGCAAACCTTTGTGTATTTGTATTTCCTTCTTGGTTTTAATGAAAGCTTTGTCCATTTTCAAAAAAAAAAAAAGGTTGTATGCACAATAAGGGGAGCTAAATCGACTATAGAAATTGTCAATAACAGGAGTAGGGGTAAATCCCATGAAAGATGACATCACGCATGAAGGATAAAAGAACTAAATAAAGTTTCAGATATTACACCACACATGGAGGATAAAAGTGAATGAATGCATAGATTCCCTCATTTGGTAGGGGAGAAAATACATTTTGTTACAAATGTATGTTTCTCTCCTTCTCACAACTGGTGGGACCCACCAGTTGTGAGTCCCACTAACTTATAAGAGGGAGGAAACATACACCCATAACAAAGTATACTTCCTCCTGGTAGGGAGTGTTACGAAGGTGACATTAGAGTTGTAGCATTCCCTTCATTGTGATATATAATATAAAATTAAATTAAATTTTTTTTAAAAGGGTCATAACCAGTACACAAAACTTCCATTTCCATGACATATAGGAGAAGTGATCCGTAAAAAGCCTTATCCCAAAATTTTTAAGAGGGCCATTGTGGTATTTAATGAATTTCTTTTTGTAACTCCATATAATTTCTTCAGCAAAAGCCTATTCTTCTAATAAAATTTAGCAACCTAATTAGAGTCACAGTTAATAATTTCCAAAACACACACATAAACATGCATGGAGGATAATAGAGAGTGGATACCTAAACTCCCTAATCTGGTAATTAAAGAGTGTTATCAAATGAAGTTGTAGCATTCCTCCATTGTGATATTTAAATTAATGAATACTCCAAAAGATTTCTTTACCAGAAGCTTGTTCTTCTGACAGAATTTAACAACCCAGTTAGAGCTTTAAGTTTATTTTTCACGCACAAACACAAAAGATGTACTATACGAGGACCTCATTCTCATTGGACTTGAGATCGGGTACTTCCACATTGGGCCGGACCTCCAGCACCCCTGGCCCAATGAACCGAGGCAGCACCACCGCTTCCGCAATTCGCATTTTGTTAAGTTAGTATTGTATTTGTAAGTCGGCAAGCCCTTTTTCCTAATTTAGGTAGTATTTTGTATTCCAAACCGACTTAAATAGTTAGGTTTCACAAAAATATATATAAACTCTTAATTAAGACAATACGGGAACACAATTCAAATTTTCTTGCATTGCCTGAGAAAATTTTAAGCTCACACCTACCTCTTTTTGTTGGAGAAATATTAGGTATATTATATGAATTATTTTTATGTTCTGATTTTTTTTTCATTAATATGTTATTTTATTGTTATTGTGAATTTATGTGGTAGTAATAAGTAAATATATAATCAGTAAGGTGGTAAAATGTCTGATATGTGATAGCAATTGATTCCGTTTTTATGTAATAAAGTCGTGAAGAGTAGCATTATGTGATCTGTGTATCAAAACTACGTAAAATTTGTAAAATTGTAATGTAAAGTTTGTGGCATGCAATGCAATTGGCAATGTGTATCAAAACTACGTACTATGCACTTTTTCTATAGCCTAACTTATTGGCTTTGTAAGATCACAAGTCCGATTTAATTTAGGATAACTAATTTGTGAGATTCCAACCAATAACATCAACTTCGTGTTTCAACTAGAATTTGTTTCCCCTTTCAACAGGAATACACTTACAAGTAACTTCTAGCCATGGAAGAAAGCCATGGTCCAAAAGAGCTACCAAAAATAATTCAGAAATCGAGGACTAAAACTAAGATGGTACAAGTCAATAAAAAAGTTGATTACTGGGGTTCTCAAAGCTCGGAGATTTTGAATCAAATGAAAAAAGAGAAGGACAACAAAAGCAGAAGAAACAAGAACATGAAGCCTACTTCATCATTTGAATGTTCAAACGGTTGCATTGGTGATCTTATTATTCTCGAACCGATTCCAAATTTAGATGATTTATTGAAAGATAAACGTCTCTATAGTAAATTCTTTGAAAATATACCAGAATTTAATGGTTGATGTAAGAGATGTGCAATTAAAAGAGATGGTAACTTGAGAAAAATTGGATAAGAAAAAGTATAGTCCTCCTAAAAATGATTTTTAATTATTCTTTTTTATGAATATTAAGAGATTACTTTTTGAATGATTTTGTGTTAAAAATTGCCTCAAATTTTTATTTTAAGTTTAATTATCTATTTGGATTTTCGTGATGTTGAATGCAAGTTCATTCATTGTTGTGAAAGACGTAATTTGATAGTGCTTGTATAGAACTTGAGGTAGGGATGGAACCTTAGCGAATAACTTTCAATCTCATGCCACAGTAAGCTATACGGAATTACGGATAATAGAGAAAGTGCAATATATATGTTACTATTTCACCTCATAGTTTGTATGAAGTGTACTCAAAGTTTAATTCAAAGAACTATATGCACACCCACGTTAGGAGGGAAAAAAAATAAAAAATAAAAAATAAAAAAACTCTTTCAAGGATAATGTAATTGCTTCAATCCTTGTTGAAATAAAATATTTCAATTCTCAAATTTTGACTTTTTTTTTTTATTTTTAATTTTCACATTTTTTTTCTTAAGAAATAGCTTGTTACTAGCATTGTTGTTAAAATCTCAATCATGGATCGCCAGACCATGGAATTGAATTAGATAGTCCTAGGATTGTTTATAGAATTGAATCGGTGTGTAGGAGCTAGATGTTGGGATCGTGATCCTAGTAATATTTTTAGAAATATATAGTTTTTATTTTTTTTGCTACAAGAAATATATAGTATTATATATGGTCTAAAAATATAGTGTTATATAATTTTTTTCAATCGATAAAGATTTAAAATATGAAAAAAAAAAAAAATCATGTTAAATTTTTCTAATTAAATGGTTTTTTAACCTACATCATCCTTAGTTTCAAAAAAAAAAAAACCTACATCATCCTTACTATTGATTTTATCTTCTTTTTATTTTTATTTTTATATATATACTAAATATAGAATCTTACTATAGTCATTCTGATTCTACCTCTCTTTTTTTTTGAGAAAAAGATAAGTAAAGTTTTATTGTTGAATAAAGTCCCTTTAGAATACAAAGTACAAACTCAATGCCAAAATAGCATATCTTAACTAAAAATTTCTGGTAGTTTCAGTAATTTTGGTTACTCAAATTAAAGATCGTTTCTCATTTAGTTGAATTTTTTCTTTTTTCAAAACCATTGTTGTATTGATGATACCTACTGTAATTTAATACATTTAATTTAATAATTTGATATCTCTTGTCAATAATACATGTAGCATGAAACAAAGTTAAGTCAATGGCGATGGCACTGACACTAGCGTGAGAGAGACTAAGAGTGATGAGAGAGAAGGGAGAGGGGTGACAGTGCTCAAAATCTCTCACTTCTCAAACTCCACCACCACTACTCGAAACCCTCAAACTCAACCTTTGTTTGATGTCAAC